>RCUC01069874.1:0-10808 GCA_003697995.1 Taxidea taxus jeffersonii | reverse complement strand
CCTGTATCACTCAGTCCTTGTCTACAGGATACCTTGAGCAGCAGAAGAGTGGACCATCCCAGAAGAGGTGAATTCCATTTGCTGTGGAATATTCCAATTGCTGTGTAATACCCTGTGGGCTATTACAGTCATACCTGCTACAGTTACACAATGGGGATCAGTTACACAGTTACAGTTACACAGCAAAGGGGATGTGGGTTGGGCACCAGTGGTACCAGCTCAGAGCACTAAGACCTCTCAAATCCTCCTTTGCTTGACAGAAGGGAGAGTATTGTCCTTGATCATGACTCTTCCCTTCTACCTCTAGTAGGGCTGGGATTTCTCTCTTATCCTATTCCCTGCAATAAATCAAAACTCTTCTCAAGAGCTAGAGAAAATTCAAGGACATCCCCAACCCCTGCACTGCATTATCAGTTGTCACCGGCCCCTCCTAGCAGAAGGATCTCCTAAGGACCCCTCAACTCAGAAGGCTTCCATTCCTGGCACTCAGGCAGTGTCAAGCCCTTCTGGTGAGAGCTTGACCTCATCTCCAGGTCCCTGTGGTGGGGACTTAACCATGCAGGAATTTCTATCACACCATGAATACCTCGGAGGAAAATCGGCAAAATTAATTGGAAATTAAAGTCACCAAATGAGCACTGAATTAAGAAACCATTAACTCCAAATGAGTGCTGGAAGGGAGCGGAAGTTAATTACAAAGACTGCCTGGTTATTTTGTGTGTTTTCTGCATCACAGTTATCATCTTAGATCCTGATGTCTGAGTCTGATTAGAATTTTGTGGCTACGAGAGTTGTTCGTAGTGAGATATGCGGCCCACCCCAGGTATCCATGGACCAACTTGGGCATCGAGGAGGCCTTCTTTTCCTGACACAGGGCCTCCCCACAAACTCCCTGCCTGAGGTACAGCAGCATCTTCCCACAGAGGCCCCCTGCCTCAGTGCCCTGTAAGGGAAGCCATTGCCTGCGGCGTCCCAGGGAGTCCTTGCCTGCACACTCTCATTGCATAATGGGCACCACCATCCACCTCATTAGGCTCTGCTGGGGATCAGGATTAAATGGGATAAAATGGAAGAAGCACATGGCTTATTAGCCAAGGAGGCTCTGGGAGAGAGGTGTGTGTGTGGTGGGGGGAAGCTGACTGCTTGCCAAGAGAACCCCCCAGATGTTCTGCCCTGAAAGGCAACTCTGGACCAGCTTTCTTCTCTCCCTGGGAGCAATCTACCACAATAGTTGACTAACTAGCAGGGTGCAAGCTCCAGAAAGGCAGGGGCTCTTGTTTTGATCACAGTTCTACCCTCTGTGCCTAGATCTGTGTTTAGAACAATATGTATTTGTTGAATGAATAAGTGAATTAGACCCCCCAAGAACCCTTCCCTTGCCCATGTGCGGAGGGTAAGGGCCAGTCAACTGCTGGGAGCCAGGCTATCTCAACTGAAGGACGTGGTTGAAGCCATCATGACCTTTCACTGGTGCTACAACAAGGGCTCTTCACAGGTTTCCCCCCTCCTCCTTATTCCTTCTTGTATCTCCACCTCCTCCCCGCATTGTCTATATTATGTTCCTGGGTAATTTTTTTAAAGTCCATATCTAATCATACCCTTCCCCAGCTCCATATTCTATGCTGCCTACAAAATAAACTATAAAAGTCTATAAGGTCCCAGCCTGGCATTGGAGACTCTCAGAGATCTCTAGTCCCCAGACCTTCCCTTCTAGAATTTTCCTCCCCCACAAAGCGCTTCCCAACCACCTGGGCTCACTGTGAACCTGAGTTCTCCAGTCTGTGTGTTCTGTGTCTGTGAATTTAGCACATAACCAGGCGTGATCCAATGTTTTGATTCTTTATTTAGTGACCTATGAGTGGTTTTTTTCCCCTCTCCTTATCATCAATTATAATATCCTTGAGCAAATGGATTCGGATTTTTTTTTGGAGCTCCCACAGAAAACCCAGGAAAGAGCTGAGAACACAGAGATCTCATGATGAAAGACTCTGATTGCTCAATCAATTAATTCAGTGGCTTCCCCCCCCCTTGTGCTCCTCTACCACATTGTCTTATCACAGCTCTCAGCATGCCTCTGCTCAGTAATTCACACCCTATCTTGTAAGCATTGATTTTCCCATATGGCCTCAGCCCCTGGGCTGTGGGATCACTGAGCACAGGGTAAAAATGTCCCTTCTCCCTGAAGCCCCGGCAACTGGCACAGTGCCTTGCACCCTCAGTAAATTAGAGTTGATGACATGATACCCCCTGGCTCTCTTTTTTTATCCCGGAGTCAGGCAGAGCCTTCCCTATATCTTCCATTGCATTTATTTCTTCTCTTACTCATTTATTCATTGCTTTGTTCAGGAACTGTTATTAAACATTGATTATGTGTGAGGCACAAGGCTAGGTATTGGAAGGAGAGCAATGAAGAGACAAGCAGCTTCTATGTCTTCATTTCCGACCATACACAGTGAGTTTCCTGAGGTTGAGAATGTGCCTGAACCACTTCGATGGTTCCAATGCATAGGGCTTGACACATAAAGTGTCCACTAAGTGTAGACTGTGCTCATTAGTAATGTGTCTAATTGGCTTCATCCCCCTTTTAAGACTGTGGTCCCTCATTAATCCTATGGGATTTTACAGGGACTGGCATTGCCACAAGGCTGGTGTTGGAGAGACCACCCAAAGGCCAGCTCACTGAAAAGATGGTTTCATGAAACAAACGTTTCCTGAAAATGTCCCTGACATCAGGGAGCCTGTGGTCTAAAGAGTAGACAAAGATAAACAGAGAGAGACAAATCTGGTGGGTAAGTGCCACCTGGAAGGTCAGCAGGACATCGGTGCGGGGCAGTGATGGCACACACAGTTGAGGGAATGCTTTCTTCCATCCTGGAGGTCATGGGGGAGCTTCTCAGAAGAGGGGATTCTTGATCTGGGCAGTGAATCAGAAGCGTGCCATGCAGACGAAATGAGAAAGGCAGAGGGAGTGGAATGTGCAGAGACTTCAGAGAAGACTTGGGACATTTGGGGAATTGCTGGTGGAAGCCTGACACGGCAGAGCTTAAGAGATAAAGGAGAGGGTCTGAGGCAAGGCTGGAGGAGCAGGCAAGAGGGAGGGTGTATTATAGCCGGCGAAGCGCAGGCTTAATCATGTAAGCTGGGAGAGACTCGAGCACTGTTACAGCGAGAAGACAGCCAAGAAGGAGAAAATGAAACTCCCCGTGGGAGTAGTAACACAAACCCTGCAGGTGGGGTAAGAGGTTTATCTATAGTCCTTGCTTGGCCAGCATCTCTTCCTCCATCAGGCAGGAGCATTTTCATTGGGGGAACAGCCCCCTTTCACTCCGAACCTGCCTATCTAAGAGGTTACCTGCACACGCAGCATTTCCACCACCTCACCGTGTAGCCCAGGCCTGGCCAATCCCAGCGCTCCACTCCCCGGCTGGTGATTGGCTCAGCGGTGAACACGTGATCCCACCAACCACTGAGACTCCGTCCTGGGCTCTTTTGTTAGAAGGAAGGCAGTGTCTCTTCTGCTGGGGCCGTTGAGAAGCTCTGAGAACTGGATCTGTTTGCAGCCCTTTGCCCACCACGTGGTGCAGACCTGCCTGAATGAAGCGGCTCTTGAGGACACAGAGCCAAGAGGTGCCATGCTGCTGAGTTTTGACGGCATCACCTGAATGCTGGGAGGAGTAAGATCAGCTTCTGGGCTTTCTGGCAGAATCTTTCTCTAATTAAGCTAATTTGGATCAGATTTCTGTTATTTGCAACTGAAAAAGTCCTAACACACTAAAAAAGGTAATAAAGAAGTTTGAGACTCCTAGTGGTTGATTAATCAGTTAGTTGTTGGCATGGTCTAGACAAGAGGCTTGGCTCAAGGAGGATGAGCAGAATGCTGTGTGCCTGAAATGGATGAGTTTGGGACACTTCTTCAGGAAGGGATGAGAGAACACCACTGAGTTAGTATTTGAGGAGCATCGTTTGAATTTGAAGAGAGGAGATGGACCTGAGATGCACACAGGTAGGGAACTCTGTTTATCCAGAAGCAGAGGAAACTAGGGAAGGCCCCATCCTGAGTTACAGCGAAAAGGTAGGGATAAAGGGGATTATCAATAATACAGGACTGTGACTCTTAATCATAGGAAACAAACTGAGGGTTGCTGGAGGCGAGGTGGGTGGGGGGAAGGGATAACTGGTTAATGGGTATTAAGGAGGACACTTGATGTAATGAGTACTGGGTGTTATATGCAATTGATGAATCATTGAACTCTACCTCTGAAACTAATAATATATTGTATGTTAATTAATTGAACTTAAATAAAATTTAAAATGTACTCAAAGCATTTGTTCTCTAACCAAAAATCTTGTGCCCCAAAGGAAGCAAACTAGAGAGGGAGCTAGAATCTCACTTCCTATAAAGGACCAGTTAGTAATTATTGAAGCTTTACAGGTCAGACAGTCTCTGCCTCAGTTGCTTAACTCTGCTGTTGTAGAGCAAAAGCAGTCATAGATAATAAGTAATACAGTAATATTCCTATAAAACTCTATTTATTAAAACAGGTGGCAGGCCAGATTTGGCTGTGAGTTGTAGTTTGCTGACCCTTGAACTAGAGCAGAGAATGTTTAGTGCTGCAGATAGAATCACATGGGAGCATGTGTCTGGAACTTGCAAATCATTCTTCAATTAATACCTAATTTGCCTACCCATTTGTCAATGGGGTAACAAGGGTTGCTCGGGTGGACTGAAATAATCACCCCCCTGAAATAATCCCATAATCCCTCTAGATCTTGGTTTAAGAATCCAGGCTTGAAGGGGTGCCTGGGTGGCTCCGTTGGTTAAGCATCTGACTCTTGATTTAGGCTCAGGTCATGATCTCGGGGTTATGAGATTGAGCCCCGCATGAGGCTTCATGCTGGGCATGGAGCTTGCTTGGCATTCTCTCTCTCCCTTTGCCCCTCCCCCCCCTTAAAAAAAAAAAAGAATCCAGCCTTTGAAGCTGAAAAGAGGCTTCAAGGGCAGCAAGTGCTGGGAAGCAGAGGACAGTACCAAGGACAGTGCCATTCATTGGAGGGCAAGGATAGTTTGGGAAGCATCCTGTTTCTATGTTAATAGAAAAGGCTTGTGATCAGGACCAGGAAGGACATCTTTGCATCTTTATGAGGTGGAAGAGGGGGAAAAAAAACCCCTGGATATCCTGAGAAGTGTCCTGAGAACCTAGATGCTTGCCTGCAGAGACTGACTTCTGGGATCATGTAACCAGTGAGAATGAATCTTTTCCCTAAAGGATCTAAAAATAAGCCACAATTTCATGTAAGTATATCTAGGTGGCATGAATGAAAGCAGTGCCTTGAAGAGATCTCAGGATGTCAGTTTAGCTCTTGGTGTCTCTTCTTCCTCACCTGTCAAATGGAGATAAAAACCATATCCCTGCCTTGCTCACAGGATCATTATGGTTATCAAATGAGACAGTGGATAGGAAAGTGCTGTGAGCAGCAGAAAGTATGGATGGGAGGAACTCTGTCCAACAGTCCAGTTCAGCCTCTTACCTGCCATGACTCTCTCTCATTCTTTTCTTTTTTTAGTGTTAAAAAAATAAAAAATAAAAAATAAAGAAAGCCTTTTCTTTCCAAGTGATGCAGGGAAAATGTCAAAACTGGTTTCTGCCTGACTTCCTGGAGCAGGCATTGTTGGTCACGTACCCAATATCCATCCCACCACCAGCCGTTTCTCCCCTAATAGCATCTAGGCTGTGTTCAGGGCTGACCTGCTCTAGGACGTGTGGGTTTCATGAAGGCAGTCTTCATGGTCCCACTTATCTTGCCAGTTGTTTCAGGAATGGATATTTGAGCAACTCTGGTCGGTGAGATGTGAGAGAAAGATGGCTGAGAGGTATGGATCATGTGCTCACATTGATTTTAAAAAATTTTTTAAAAGCACACAGGCAAAACTGATTTCTCTCAGAATAGGCTGAAGAGAGGCTTGAAGCCCATAGTGGAAATGCAGAGCCAGAGCTGCTCCTGGAGTCCCTAGAGCCCACCCCAACTTCGGGCTTCCTGTTTTGCAACACACCGCAGTTACTTGTGGTTTGAGCTAGTTGGGCCAGAACTTTCTCTTACTTAGAGCTAAAGGCATCCTCACAGGTGATCACTGTTCATGAGGAGCTGCACCAGGCACTGGGGTTGCAGTACAGACAGCCACTGCTCCTCTACCCAGACCTCCCCCCCCCACCTTCATCTCAGGTCTTCCCCTAAAGACAAACCTGACAAGCCATATGCTCCCCAGGCCTGCACTTGTCTTTTGTTAATCCTTGGGGGTGAAGTGCTGGGGCAGGGGTCCTGGCTGTGAGAATAGGGCCCTGTCTCCCTTGCCCTCACACCTAAAGAAGCTCTCTGCCACTCACATGCCTCTTGAACTTAGTGTTCAAGGATAAAACATTTTGAGGGGGGAATGTTTACTCTATTTGAACCAAGAATGAGAGAAGGAATTTTGTGGCTCCTGGAGTATGGGCTTGGGAACAGCTGAGAGTTAAGGCTCATATCCTACAGGGCTCTAGAGCTGTCCCCAGCCTGAGCTGCATTCCAAGCAGGCCTAGAGCATGTTCTAAAGCTGGGGAGGTCATCCTCCCAAGCCTGCGTTGGTGACATCACCATGGTCACAGATGATAATTGTCTAATGTGAACATTCTAGTGTTTCTTGGGCACAGGGCTCAGCATGCCTGGTTCACATGTACAAAGCCGGGCCAGGGTTTATGGACTATGAAAATCTCACATTGCACAGACCCATTAAAGTTCTGGAAACCTGTAGAAAGCACCAGAAATATCAGCCTCAATCCTCTGATGCATCTCATGAGCACACCACGTTGTGCTGCCCCAGGGCCATGCAGGATCTTGGATCAGGGATGTAGAGGCTCCTAGGCTAGAAGCACTCTCCTTGAGTGAGGTCTGCATTAATTCACCAACACTTTATGTGTCCTCTTCACCAGGAAGGGGTGCAAAATGAGGTTGTATCCTTTTACTAATGAAATTAAGTGATACGCTCTTTCTACTCTGTCTTTTCTCCCTTCCCAGGGCCTCCTGCCTACAATAAAACCAGGAACACCAGGGGTGCATATGGAGTCCAATATATGGGTCAATCCTGGTGCCACTGGTGCAAGGAGAGGAAAGCAGAGGGCCTGCTGGGCCTACACCCTGAGCTGCAGCTGGACATTTGTGTCCTTGCGGGGCAGTGTAGTGGGCAGGCAGAGTCTCTGTCAGTGGCCAGCGCCATGCTGGCTTTGATGGTCTAGCAGCATTTTTTCCAGGTAATGTGGGGGTGGGGAACGTACACGGACATGTGGTGATACTGCATCTCTCTTGGTCTGAGATCCCAGTGCTGTTTTCTCAGCTCACGTGCACACTCCCCCCTACACACATCTATGCATCCCTGCACCCTCCTCTAGGGCCATGTCCACCCATTTCTGCCCAGGACTAGCAGACCGTACACTGCTTTGTACCCATGTCCCCCAGTCACAAGAGGAGACCAATGTGGAAGATTCCTGGGATTTCCTCCTCCTAGCCTTGCACCCTCAGTGCCTTTCTCTGCACACATCAGGATGGCCCAGGTGAGAACCCAACCCTACTAGGCTCCCAGGAGGTATGTACTCACACCTGGGCATAAGTGAGAAAGGTATAATTTGCTAAAGGCAGGTAAGGGGAAGTCTACATTGCAAACCCTAGAAACACCCTTCGGACTAGTCTCTAGCACTCTTGCTGGGCTGCCCCCATCTGGGCAGTCCTCTCTTGGGACCTCCCCATTCAGCCCTAGCCTCGGTGGCTCCCTTCTCAGGATCAAACTACCCCACTCCAATTCCCTCTGCAGCCCTCTGGGCTCCGACTCCCACACCTACACAGACAAACCCAGCAAAATGCCTGGACGACAGGAGGCCTTCCCGGTTTTGATTACTGATCCCCTGAAAAATAGGTTTTGATGCCGAAGTTATTTGGTTTGGCCTGATTCTCCTGTTGTGTCCTTGCACCCACCCCTACTTGCTGCACTGCCTTAGCACATTCTCTGGGTTATTTCCTGGCTCTTTCCAGCTACCATTCTGTCTCTGGTCACAGCAATGCCTCCGCCAACAGACTAGGCAAAGCCTCCCCCTCTACTGCTGGGGAGGAGGACAGCACAGAGATGGAGATTTTGGCAATGAAAGAAGAAGAATCATTTGGGGATTTCTCTAGTAGTTTAACTCAGGTCAGGGGCCTATCAACTAGGGTGGCAACCTTGAGATTGGACCCAAGGGGATGGCTAAGAGCTGTTTCTGAGCAAAGCACACATGGAGCTAACTGGGTACAGACAGCTGGAGCTGAGAGAGAGCCTGAGAAAAAGGAATGGCAGGGAAAAAAAGAAGGTGAGATTGACAGCAGGTTAACAGGGATTTCACGGGTCCAAGAAGGAGAGAAAAAAGAAGCAAGCAGATATCAAGAGAGGTACAGAAAAACAGAGGGAGACCCGGCGGCAGAGAACCATTGAGAAGTCAAGATGGCGACCACAAGGCCCTGCCCCAGGACGGCGCCCATCTCTGAAGCCCCCCACGGGGTAGACCAGCTGTACCCACCCATCCCTCGATGCCAGAGCCCCAGGAAGAGTGTGCATGCTGCTGGGTGTCAGAGGAGAGGCCTGAGGCGCTGGAGAGGGGGCCCAGTTTACTCAGGGACAAGGCGGCAAATTGAGGGGTTGACTGGGGCCAGTCCCCAGCCCTGGAACCTGTCTCTTCACCCCTGCCCTGTGCAGCCTGCCTCTGAGCCCCCTTTCTGGGAAGCTCTTGCTCAGGTTAACTGACCCCATCCGAAGGCACTGGAGCCTGAGCCTAGCAGTGCAGTCCTCACTGGAGGGAGGCAAGACTGCAGGCCCAGGAAGGAAGTCAGGCAGGCAGCCTAGGAGAGAGAAATGGGGAGCCTGCGTGTAGGGAACACCAGCTACAGCAGGCCCCAGGGTGATCCCTTTCCTTTCCTGAAGATAAAGCCTTTGCTCTTGGCCTCTCGGGGCCCCCCTGCACAGACAGGCTGCCTCTCCCTTTCTGCTACCCTGGGCTGGGGGATTCTTTCTGCTTCTTCCCCTAGAATAAAGGCCTCCACACACACCAGGGAGTCCCACCTCCTTGTCCATCCTCAGGCGTTCTCCAGCAATGGTGCTGGGATGGGACAGCATTGGGTTATTTGGCACGCAGTCGAGAGTGGGACTTCCCACATTGTCCCCAATGTGTGGGGACAGCCCTGGGTGCTCTACAGCTTGGATCACTGCCTCCGTGGCTGATGGCGGGGCCTGCAGAAGCAGGCCTGGACCTGGGGGTGCAGGCTGAGGTTTGGAGAGCGCCCTGCTGCTGCTAAGAGGGGCTGCTGGGGGAGGAGCTGGTACTGTGGCCTCCCAGCAACTTTGCTGGGACTGAGGCCCCTCTGAAGCATCTGTTCCTGAGCAGCTCCTGTGTGGCCTTGGGAGATTTCTGCAGCTAACAGTGGCCCCCACCTGTCCCCACGCCCAAGAAAGAATGCGGGCCAGTGTAGAGGGGGACCACATCCCAGCTCCAGCCTGCCACTGTCCTATTTTAGGGGTGCTAGCAAGTCCTGCCCATCCCTACCTCAGTTTACCTGCTTCATATCTACCCCTCTACTAAGAAGGGCACAACTGGGGCCAGCTTGGTGCCCCATTCCAGACCTTTGTCCCAACAGTGGGGTGAGTGGTGGAAGGGGCTTCTTGGCAGTGGAGGGGAGAGGAGCGGTGGCTAGTGGAAGAAATCCCTGCCTGACCTCTAAGCAGTCAGGAGCAAGAATGGACAGTCCAAATGGCCGGAAAACATAACACATATTAAAATTCCCTGGTCTGGCCAATGACACATACCCTAACCCAATATCAGACCCAAGATATAGAAGGAGACATCCTATAGCCTGTAGGATGAGCGCAGGAATGAGCTGGCCACCTTTGCTCCCAGCCCCTGTCACACACCTCGCCCCTCCTCAGACAGTGAAGTTTCCGCCTCCCACAGCCCCCTGCTTCCCGGTGGAGCCCCCACTTTGGCCGTGGGAGCCACACCTTCTTCTGGCCATGAGGACAGAAGACTGAGTGTGGGACCCCTCTGAGGGGCTTGCGTGGTGAAGTAGGTCAGCCCCCAGGGGAGGTGTGAGGGGCTCTGTGAAAGGCTTGTAGCCTAGAGGGACCCCTCAAATGATACCAGCAGCTTCCCCAGGTGGGGATAAGGTGACCCTCCGTTCTCAGGGCAGCCCCTCGTGCTTCTTTTCTCTTCTAGACATCCCCTGCTCCCATCAACAACCTGGCTTCCTCTTCTAGGACGTGCAGTGACTCAGAAATAGGTCCAGGTCAAAGATGTTTCCTTTTTGGGGCACCTGGCTGGCTCAGTCAGTGGAGAGCACGTGACTCTTGATCTTGGGGCTGTGAGTTTGAGCCAACGTTGGGTATAGAGCTTACATGAAAGAAAAAGAAAGAAAGAAAGAAAGAAAGGAAGGAAGAGAGAAAGAGTAAGATGTTTCCTTTCCATTTCACAGAGAAGCAAAACAAAACAAAAAGGAGAGAGTGTGGGAAGGGAGTGTTTAAGATGTCCTCAGCTAGAAAGGACGGCCATGCTTCAACTTTGAGAGCCTGAGTGGGCACGCAGGGCCTCCTGAGAGCTGTTCCTGGAGGGCTGGCTCAGCAAGGAGGAGCCTTGCTGGGTCTTGAGCCGGGGTGCGAGCTGGGCCTGGGGAGCCCTGCCAAGAGCCCTCACTTAGGCCCAGTGTTCCCTTCCCTGACCTCCTGGGCCCATAGCCCCAGGCTCCCCATTTTGGCCCCAGTTCTC
>RCUC01069873.1:0-22560 GCA_003697995.1 Taxidea taxus jeffersonii | reverse complement strand
GGGGGGGGGGCTTCCAGAATGGTCCTCCTTCTGGAGGTAGGGACACTCACAGTCCCACGGCCCCTTTTCCCACGAAGTGGGGACAGGAGGGGAGGGTGGGTTCTGGCCAATTCTGGAAGAGTCCCAAGATTTCAGGAACACTTTCAGAGTATGTTTGTGGGGTAGGAGTCTTCTGGGAAGGGAGACAGGAATGGCATAATCAGGACGGGAGAACAGAGAGAGCTCCATGACCCTGCGCCTGGTGGCCATCTTTCGTTTAAGCCAATGTGCCAGAGGCTGAGCTGGGAAATCTCAGGAGCAGGAGGTGACCAGCCCAGCCCCTGCCCTCAGCCCTTACCCACCAAACTCAGCTGCGGAGTTTCCCTTGGGCCTGACCCCAGGCTCCTCTTCCCATCCAGGAAAGAATTATCTAGCAGTCGATGACCCTGTGTCTAGGGCTTGACATTACTGGGGGCAGCTCAACGGGTTTAAGGGTATGTTTCCGCTTCCTCCCAGACTCTGGACTCTGCACCCCATCACCCTAAGTCCCCCCATGTCTCCTACACCTTCATGGAGCAGCCCTGAACCTCAGCGGGGTGGAGGAGGTGTGCACCGCCAACCACTTAAAAGGGCCCCAGGGAAGCATCCCAGGACAGGTGAGGAGCTCTATAGAGTCTTTGAACTGGGCTGGAGGGTGGGGGTTGCCAGAAGATGGAAATCCTGGGACAGCTGCTTGCAGTACTAGAGGGAGAGGGATGGGGAGGAAACTCCATAAAAGGCTGACCCACTCTCTCTCCAGTCTAGCCTTCCCCTCCCCACTCCCCAGTCCAGCCTCCCAAGACCAGAGCTGGCGCTGAGACAGCCAACTGAGTCATGTCTCGGGTGCCCAGGCGGGTGGGCACAGACTTGCCCATGGCCAGGCCCCACCCTGAGTGGTCGGTCAGCACTCCCCCAGGGAACAGGCCAGGGGCACAAGTGGGGAAGATCTTGGACAGAACTGCCCTTCCAGGCCAGGCTCTGCTCTAATGCAGCCCAGCAGAGAAGAGGTTGGGGTGGGGAGCCCAGTGCTGGGTGGGAGGTGCGTTGGGAGCACAGCTGTACTCTCCTTTCTCCTTCCTTCTGCTGATTGGCAAGCGGGAAAGGGGAGGAAGACTCACTTGAGGTCAGTGTTCTAGTGGGGAGGGAGAGGAAGTCAGAGAGAAAAATGTCTTTGCTCCCTGGGTCCCCAACCCTCTCCCCACCCCCCTCCTGCCACCAGCTTCAGACTCCAGGCTCAAGGAGGAGTGGGCCGGGCTGGTCAGGACCTGCCTCCAGCCTGCCTTCCTCCCCAGCAGGTCGGGGAAAATTACTCTCCTGGTACTGCTTTTTATTTTTTGAAGCCAGATCAAAGGTGGGACCCAGCTGGGAGCCCTGGTAAAGGCTCAGCAGTGTGGAGCCGGGGAAGCAGGAGCCGTGGGAGGGGCCGGGCCCAGGCCCTGGCAGCCAGGTCAGGGGCCAGATGAGAGTCAGGAGTAGGAGTGGAGCTGGGAGGGGGGGTGCCCAGTCAAGGATCAGGGACTTGAAGGATCCAGGCAAGGCCATGGCTGTAGTCAGCGTGGTTTCCACAGCTGCTCTCCCCAAACAGGGACCCACCCACAGAGGTGTGACTCCCCATCTCAGTGTCCAACCCAACTGGAACGGTGCAGAGATCATCCAAACAGCATCCCACTTTTACTTCACTGCCTTCTTCCGCCCCCTGCTCTGGGTCACTATTTTGTGTAGCCAGGACGCTTTTAGTTTAGATAGCCATGTTCCCTCCTGCTGCAGGGAGGATAAAAAAAAAAGCATATTCCCCCTTCCATGTCTGAGCTCAGACTAGAAAGCAAGCATCTCCTTATTTCTTTTATTTTTATTTATTTATTTATTTTTTGAAAGATTTACTTGACAGAGATACAGAGCACAAGCAGGCAGAGCGGCAGGCAGAGGGAGAGGTAGTAGCCGGTTTCCCGCTGAGCAGGAAGCTGGATCCCAGGACCCTGGGATCATGACCCAAGCAGAAAGCGCCAATTAACCCTACTGAACCACCCAGGCGCCCCTCCTTATTACTTTTATACTTCCTTGGTGAGAACTTAAAACGGAAAGTCAGTCCTGCACCCACCACCATCTCTCCCTGCCTCCCCTCGCTCCTGTCGGCAGAGTCTTCTTCTGTAGGCCATATAAATGCCATTCCGGTTTTGGAGGGCCTCCCTCCTCTAGGGTGGCTCCGTCTCTTCTCCTTTCTGGAATCACACTGCCATCCCCAATACCGCGGTTGGAAGGGGTGAGTGGGGTTCGCAGGGTGAATGCGTGTCTGGCACTATTCCTGGGGACATGTGTGGGAACTCAGATACCCACCATTTCTTTCCTCGTGTGTCCTGAAGTCTAGGGAGCCTGGCTCCTTGACCGGCACCCTGGCAGACCCGAGGTGTAACCAACACAACAGGGATCTCCCCAGAGCCTTGGCTGGCCCGGAGAAGCCCTCCTCTGTGGTTACCCGGACTCCCTCCTTGTCACCCTGGGGCAGCAATCCTTTGTCCCAGGTCCAGCTTCTCCCAAGGCGGAGGGATGGATGGTGAGCGGGTGCGCATGTGTGCTTGCGCGCACGCGTGCTTGCGAGTATATACGTGGGCACACACACCTAGGTGGGTCTGGATCTAGAGAGAAGCAAAGAGAGAGTGCCACTCCACAAATTCTGCTCCCGCTGATGCACTGTGTGACCTCAGCCAACTCTACCACCTTCTTAGGGCCTCGGTTTCCCCTGGCCATAAAATATGAGGTTAATTGTCCCTCCCAGGGAAGCTAGGAGGGTTAATTGGGCAATGGCTCTGAAGTGTCTAGGAAGGGAAGGAGATCTATAAATACAAGTGATCATTAGAGGGTATTTTGCAGCCATTTTGTGGGTCCCAGTGTATTATTACTATTATCATTGTTACTGTCATCGCCACCGTCGACAACTTCCTGAGTCTCTGCTGGCTGGGGCTGTGCTTCCAGGTGAAGAAGTGATGCTCCTGAGCCCAGCATCCCAGCCAATGGCCTCACTGAACCCACATACTCCACACTCAGGGCATCTGGAGAACCTGGAGGCAGCTAGTGATGGCCAGAGAGATGGGGCTTTGACAGGAGGGGGTCAGGGACCCAGAAGAGAGAGGAAGACAGGGCACATCTGGGGAAATTCACTTTGTGCCTAGGAAAGTCTCCAGTCTGCCATGGGAAGCCTGGACTCAGAGAAGCAGACAAGGAGCGGTGATCTTGCATCAGGAGGGGTGGAGAGGGGCTGAGTGCACGTGAGAGGCTGAGGCAGAGATTGGAGAATGTAACCAGTCACTGGAAGATGAGCTGGTTGGTAGAAACTGATTCCTTGAAGAGGCAAATGGCTCTGCGAGGAGAGGCTAGAACATATCCTGTTTCCAGGTGAAGCAAGACGTGGGCCTGGTAAACAATAGGCACTCAATGCATGCTTGCTAAACTCAATTTCTATGCTTGCCTTTCCCTTCCAGTAAGGTTAAAACAAAGTAAAACAAAACACCAGCATCTGCTTCTAGAAATGCCTTGAATGCCCCCTAGTGGCCACAAACGATAGCTGAGAGGGCGCAGGTGCCTTCTACCCTAAAGGGCTGCTCCCTGGGAAGGGAGTGGGGAGAAGGGGGGAGGGAAGCGACTGACCTTTCTGAGGCTCCACAGACCTCAGCCCGAGGGGATTAGGAGGTAGAAAGAACCAGGTAAGAAGGAAGAACTCTATGCGGAAGGATGGGTGGAATGTTCTTGCTAGAAGATTCCATGGCAGTTGGTGGACAGCCATAGGGTCTGGCAGGGGAACCAGGGGACAGAGGGAGATGACAAGTCAGGGCATGGATCAGGAGTGGCATCCCTGGGCAGTGGAGAAAGGGATGGCTGTGTGCGTGCCCCTGGGGTACGGGATGGGGTAGCCACCACACTGTATTAGGGAGATAACACTTTACAGCCTCTGTCAATGTTTCGTGCTCATAGAAGACTAAGGAAACTTCAATCATTGAAATCATTGATGGGCCGGGGAGAAAAAAAAAAGTAATGAGGATTCACTTAAACTAGTTGTTCGTCCCACATTTCTCAGGCAAATAGGAGTGTCAGGGATGGTTCGACAAGCCTGCAACTTTGATTTCTCTGTAGGTGGAGAGAGAAAGGACAAGAATGTAGAAAACCAGACAAAGGAAACGGGAGAAGCAGAGGCTACTGGGAAGATCCTTAAGGGAGAACGAGCCAGCTTTTGAAGGCTGAACTGGCTGTAACCGTTAAAAAATAAACAACAATAAAGCTTGGGTTGTAGCAATGAGTAAAGACCAACGGTCAGTCAAGGGTGGGACACTGACGTTCTTCTAGCTTCTGGACATCCAACACCTGCCGCACCATTCCTTTCACAGAAGGCCCCAGAAGGAATCTAGAGCTTCCTAAGGGCAGAAACTGCAGTTCTGCCTCCCACCCTTCCTCTGGTGCTCTTGCCCATCCTTGGGGATGGATGCCCTAATGAATGAGATGGAGGCAACTACATGCAAAAGAGAAGGCCAAGGAGGGTTTCAGGAAGCAGGAACATCAGGGAAGAAACAAGAAGGAAGGAGGCGATAAGGGAGACAGGGAAGGAGAAGTGAAATGGAGGTGGAGGAAGCTGGGCCTGGCAGAGATGGGAAGTCTGCAAGAAAGTATTAAAAGGATGCAGTCAGGGAGGCCTGGGTGGCTCGGTGGGTTAAAGCCGCTGCCTTCGGCTCAGGTCATGATCCCAGGGTCCTGGGATCAGCCCCACATGGGGCTCCCTACTCAGCAGGGAGCCTGCTTTCCCCTCTCTCTGCCTGCCTCTCTGCCTACTTGTGATCTCTGTCTGTCAAATAAATGGATAGAATCTTTAAAAATAAATAAATAAATAAATAAATGGATGCAGTCATTTAGTCAGTCAACAAATATCTACTGCGCCCCTACCCTACAGCAAGCAGTGTGCTGTGGGGTGGGGTGAACAAGACAAACGTGGGGCTTTAAGGGCTGGCATAAATGAGAAAGGGAGAGAACAAGAAGAGGCTGAGAGTAGTTGGAAACAAGAAAGGAAACATCAGAGAGAGAGAGAACCTGGCCCCAGGCCCATGGCGGGTGAGACACAGCCTGAACCACCTGTGAGCCCCGGCTCCCTGAAGACCAAGGCAGGTGGGAAGGGGCAGGGGAGAAATTCAGGATGCCGGGGGAAGGGGGGGGGGCAGAGAGGTGGGGGAGTGGGGAGGTGAGGCTGTTCCTAATTTTTCACTTGGGCACCCACAGTGGAAAGATGGCTTTGGGCTGCGGAGACATTGGCTGCCTACTGGGGTCACCTGAGGAACTAACTACTCCATATGGTCACTGGGGTCCCACCCCCTGGAGATTCTGATTTTCTCCACCTGGGATGGGACCTGGACTTCAGAATTTATGACTAGCTCTCCAGTGAGTCAGAAGTGCGGCCAGGGACAAAGTGGACATTGGAGGCTGCCCTCCAGGCCTTCCACTGATGGGGACGGGCGCCATCTTGAAAGCAGCGACCTGTGGGAAGAGAAGTTGTATGGTGGTTTTAGGGGGCTGTAAGTGGGGCTCAAAGACTCTTGATGATCCTGACAAAAGTGAAAGGGGTTTCTGTCCTTAGAAAGTGCCCCCTTCCTCGGCTGTGCCTCTGGTAAGAAAGGAGGAAGAGAGCCTAGAAAGAAAGAAAAACACAAGGCAATGGCAGTCTTTAAAAGGGAAGAACAATTCAAATAACTCAAAACGGCTGCCAAGTTCTCTGTTTTTGCACCCTGTTCCCCCACCCACACGCATGTACCCTCCCCCCGCCCACTTCTGCTGTCTTCATGATGGGGCCTCTGGGGTGAGCAGCACAGCTGCCCCAGCTTTCGTCCCACAAAATGTTTGGCAGTGGCCCAGCAGGATATTCAACCTCCCCTCCCCCCCCAAAAAACTCCCTGCACCCTAACATAGCTGAGTCACTAAACAGGGGTGGAGTCCTTGGCCTGACAGTGAAGCAATCTTAACTTGAAAAATGACATGGGAACATACTGTATGGTCTACATAAACAAGTCCTAGGTAGATGTAATTGTATGCAAATATTCATTCTTTAACGCCACATACATTTCCTGCCAGTCCTCTTGTACAGGCTTCAAACCTTCCACTGCAGCTCACAGTGCAGCAGAGAAGTCAGAAGTGAAGGCAGAAGTGCAGTGTTAGCGAGTGAAGCCCTCTGCTATGGCTCAGCAGGAGTTAGGTCCTCAGACTTTGAGCAGGGTCTTGAAGGATATATAGGAGTTTACCAGGAGAAAGGAAGGATAAAGTAGGAAGGGAAATAGAAGAAGTGTTGAAGAAATGTGGAATATTTCCTTGAGGCAAAAGGATAGGATTTGTAGAAAGGGAATAATAGGGAGGGGGAGGAAAGATCCAAAATGAGTGTGAAAGATTTGGTTTGCCTTCCAGAAAGGAGTTTGGGCTTTTTATCCAGAAAGGCATAGGGAGGGGCACCTGGGTGGCTCAGTCGGTTAAGCATCTGCCTTCCGGCTCAGGTCAGGATTCCAGGGTTCAGGATTGAGCCCCAGGGATGGTTCCCTGTGCAGCAGGGTGTCTGCTTCTCCCTCTCCTCCCTGCTTGTGTTCTCCCTCAATATCTCTGTTGCTCTCTCTCAAATAATGAATAAAAATCTTTAAAAAAACAAAGGCATAGGGAGCCAATGAAGGATTGTAAGTAGAGGAGTGATAGCTTCTAGAGCCTTGTTTTTCAAAGGCTAAGGCTGGGAGGAATAGACTGGAAGAGAATATTAACATTTATTAATCCATCCCGAAGTACAGGGCATTGGCTCTGTATTTTATTTTATCACTCCAACCCTTTATGACAGCGTTTTTCAAACTGCTGGTCGTGATCAAGAAAAAGCGGGCAGGCAGAAAGGGAGGGAAGGAGGGAGGGATGAAGAGTAACAGAATAGAAAATATCAGCGTACCACCAGTAGGAAGGTTTAGTATTGTTTCCGGAAACTTTGTTATACATTCTCGCAGGAGTGTAAGTGTACTGTATCAGGATTCAAATGTATTTCTCGCTGTGGCTTATGATTTTAAAGAGAGAGAGACAGAGAGAAGCCACTGCTCTGAGGTGTAGGTGTGATGAGCCTCATTGTACGGAGGACAGAAGGCGCGGGGAGTTTCAGCACCCTGCCCCTCCGGCACGTGTAAATTTCGAACCCAGGCTGGTCTGAAGCCAGACTGGATTCCCTCTCGATGATGCCAGGCAGCGCCCTCCAAGCGCTGTGTGTACTCACACAGCACCTCGTTCAAGGGGGTTAAGTGGGATGGGACCGATTCCGTCCACCCGAGGCGCTGGTCCGAGCGCAGACTCCTGCCCCAGGCGCACAGAATCGGATTGTCAGAGGCAGCCCCAGGAATCTCCCTTTGAAAAGCTTCAGGAGATTTGGGGGGACAGCCCGGTGCGGGGTGGGGGGAGAGCGGGTCGCTGCAGTAACCAGGTGAGGATAACCAGGGGCTTGAACCGAGACGGCGAAATAATCCCTTTTCTCAGAAGTGTCACGTAGCACCAACTCCCGCTATTGCTGGACTCCGATGCCCGGCCGCACAAAGTCGCCTGGGGCTCAGCTCCCTCCCCCGAGGCGCTGAAAGGCGGGGGACTAAATAAATGAGTGGTGGCTTTCCACTCACCAGGCACGGGGCTTGAGCGGCCCAAGAGCAGCAGGCCCTTGCCACACCAGAGGGACACTGGACTGAGCTAGAACGTATGTACTATTTATAGGGCATTTCTGGGCCTCACCCTAAGGACTTCTGATTGGCTTTAGGGGAGATCGATCACTCATCTTTTGGGTTCGAGGTGGGTGGAAGGTCAACCACGACCAATACAAAAACACTCCTCGGCTAAGCCCCTCCTCATCTAGCTTCCTGTTGCTGTCCATCAACCACCTGGTAGGCGGGACTTTGCCTCCCGCCAATTGGCTGGCGAACATGTCGTTCACTCTTCAGTAGGTTTCCGGTTAGTGCCTTCTACCGTCCATCAGTGACATTTCACAGGTCGATTGGCTAAACCAACGTCGCTCTAGACGCCCCTCTTTGATTGGTTATTAGTGCTGTCGGTCCCCAATGTACTGAACTCTTATTGGCGAACGCTGCCGTCGCTCGGGCGGTGGCGGGCTCCGGGATTGGCGGGTGCTGGGCGGGCGGTGTCAGGCTCTCGGTGGCGGCGGAGGCGGCGGAGGCCAGGGAGGAAGATGTCGTAATGAGCGGTGGGTCCTGGCCGCTGCCGGCGGGGTCTTCCCGGCCCCCAAGGGTCGGGAAGACGGGCAGAGGCCGCAGGGACGGGAAGCCGGGGCTGGGGGCTCCCCCCTGGGGCCGGGCCTGGCGCCGGGGCCCGGCTCCGGGAGGGGCGGGGGAGGGAGGATTCCCGCCCGGAGGAGGAGCGGGGCTGGCCAGCCGGGCGGAGGCACCCGGAAGGGGGCGTTCGACTCCCCGCCCCCTCGGAGCCCGCTGGGCGGGAGGGTGGCGCTTCCGGGGGCTGGCGAGAGGTGCGGGCAACCGGGCAGGCCTGGCATCCCCTCCGCCCGGTTGCCGACCCGCCTCAGTGCTGCCCGGCCCTTGGACGTAGCCTGGGTCCGCCCCGAGGAGGTGGCCGACGCTTGTCGTCCTTGCCGTGTGTTGGGGGTACCCTTCTGCACTCTGACTCCGGGTGCCCGCCAGCAATCAGGGCCCTTCCGAGTGCAGAGAGAGGCAAGGGAGTGCTTGAAATGCAGACGGCGCCAACCACATGGGCACTCCTAGGCTTAGAACCCAACCTGGTTTCCGATGTGTACCAAGGGAGAGATGGTGTCAGAACATGAGAGCACCCCCTAGGACAGATAACTTCTCGCCTTAGATTGCGGAGTGGGCAGAAACCTCCGTTTAATGTTTTTACTTGGGTCTTTGAGCACCAGCTAGATACATGCAAGCTCTTAGCCGAATTGTGAGCGGTTTAAGAGCTTGTTGACAAAGAGTTCCCAGCCTGTTAGCTGATGCTCCGTCGGGGGACTGCTGATTTCCAAAAGCCAGGTGCAAACCGAAGGGATGACAAGAGAAATAAAATAAAACAGATACTTACTTTCTTCCTCCACCCTACCTCCATCCCCATTGCTGACTTAACGGTTTTCAGCCTCCTATCCTGCTTCTTGGCTTATGTTCCCAGTGGCTTTCTATTTAGTTAAAAAGAACTGTGTCTTTTCTGGGCAATTGAGAAACCTGTCTTCAGTGCATTCCTTGGTTTTTTGTTTTTGTTTTTTTTTTTATTCCAGTATATCCTCATGTTTGTTTCTTAATTAACTTGGTCCAGAGGGACTCCCTCTGGCTTTTCTCAGTGCACATTCTCCCAAGGTTTTTTTTTTTCTTGAATTTACTTCTTGTTCACTTGTTGATTCCCAGAGAAGAGGAGGGAGGAGCTAGAGATCTGCTTTAAGCAATGAATTGGCTCATGGTCTCCCATTACACTGATTTTAAGGGATGATTTACAAGTGATGAGTGTTTCAAGGTACACTAGCATGCACTGTCTAAAACTTGCATGCTCTAACCCAGAAGGCATTCAGTATCATAATGGAGGACTAGGTGTTGAGTTGGTGTTTTGGGTAAGATTTTAGGGCCAGAAAGTATAGGGTGTTGGTCAATTCACGGAGAGGCTGTTAGAGGAACAGTGGTAGAGTCCACACCGTAGAAGTCATTTTGATTAATAACACAAACGTGTTGTCTGCAATAATGAATGTAACTGCAGTGTCTTGTTTTGTTTTAAATTCTTGTGTGCGATGAAGGGGGCGAATCTGTCAGACAACCTAGCAGTTGGGCTGATGATGTCAATGTTCCAGTGGCTTCTAACAGGCATTAATACCTGTTGGAAATGGATTCTCATTGGCTGGGGCAATTGGTAAGTTTTCTAATTCTGGTTCTTCCACTTGGTTGTACAGAGGCTTAACCTCTTCATTTGAAAGCAGCAACAAGGAAAAAAAAAAAGCTGGTCTGACATAATTATGAACCCCCTGAGCTAAAGACAGTGTCTTTTCCAAGGAGACCCAAGTGGAGTTAGTTCATAATCAGATGCTCAGCTGACTGCGCAGTAGGGAGAACTGGCCCCTGGAGGAAGACTTTGCATCAGTGTTGACAGCACATGGATTGGCCAGGTTGCTTGGTTGGTTGGTTAGTATTTCTCTCCCTCAGATTCTATTAGTTTGGGCCTCTGGAGGCCTGTGGGAGGAGAGAGGAAGCTGTAAAAAGATTTTGGCAAATTATCTGGGTCAAGGAGCTTCAGGGCATAAACGGCAGATAGGGTGGTTCATTTGGATATGTTGGCCTCGAACTTGAACTTCCTCCTTCTGTTGATTAGTAACAGCCCTCTGGAGAAGCTGCAGAGTCCCTGTAGCCTGAACCATCCTTTGCCATAAGCATGTGATAATTCAGACTGCTTTAAGCAAGTATTGCCCATCCAGGGCCGTTTGGAAGACATTCTAAACTTGTTGCTGCCAATCAGTAGAGTCTGGTGTTGGCTTGAGTTCAGCAGTCTTCTAGACTTTGTCACTCCATTTTTATGATGGACATGTAGCATGTTCTTTTATTGACTTATCTTCACTCCCTCCATTCTCTGTTTACACACATATTGGAAGCCTTGCTTCCAAGGATGGAAAAATGTAATTATTTTGGAGGGGAAGGGCAATGGCCACAGAATGAAAGATACAGAGAAACACTGCTTTAAAGCACGTATAAAGTATTAGAAAATGTAGAGACGTGAACACTTCTGAGTTTAAATGGTTATATGTGGTCCAGCTGAAATCTTGAGGGCTGAAGACTTGAAGTAAAATCTATTTGGAGAAACTCCAGTACTTTCTGAGTTTATTGGGTGATACATCAGTTCCTTTGAATAGCTTAACTGGATTAGGGAACTTCTAGTAAATTCTAAGCTAGGAAAAGTGGGCCTACATGCTGGACCAAATTAATACAAGCTGGACTGAGAAATGGACCTCATAATGGAATGCATTTGTTGATGTGTTTGGTTATTTGTTTTTTGCTATGAATTAAGAGGGTAAAAATGTGGGACATTACCAACTCAAAGGCATTGTCAGCCTAAGTAGGGAAGGGATTAGAGATAGCCCTAGAAGAGATGCCCTAGAAGAGATGCCCCTAGGTGGTACTGGTAGATTTGTTCTAGTTGACAGGATTCCAGAATGGAAGACTGATTTTTCTGTTGCTTCACGGGGATGCTGGAAAGAGAACCCAGGAGCAAGGCAGCCCGCACTCGCTGCTGCCGGGAAGCCACGGTGTCTACCACGAGTGTAGGAAGTGCTCTTTCTGAGTGCTCCCAGGCCACCACTGACACGGGGGATTACCGTGCTTCTCATCAGGGTGGGCTCCGGGCTGGCGGGCTCTGGGGAGACGAGCTCTGCTCGGGAGCAAGAGAGAGGGAAGAGGCTGAATGCCCAGTTTAGAGGCCGCTCAGTCTGTGCCCGTGAACCGCTCCGAGCAGTGCTGAGATGTCACGGCTCTTTGTCACAGAAAGAGCCTGTGCGCAGGCCCAGATGTTTGAATGCTTCCTCTGGACCCCTCATTCCCTTCGCCGCAGTTTGTTTCAGCTTCAGAATCGCGTGCTGTTACCTGGCCAGGAGCCTCACCGCATCGGGGAGCCTTGGTGTAGCTTGGGTGACTGGTGCTCTGATTCTGAGGGCTCTGAGATGCCGGTTTGCCGCTATGCCATGCTTTAGGCCGTTCGTTAGGTGGCCTCTTTCACCTCAGCCCTGGGGTGGACGCGGCCAGGGAGCCAGCAGCAGCCACTGGCCTGCACCCTGCCAAATGTCCTCCTTCTAGAACTTCCTTTTCGGGGTATATGTTATGTCTCCTCTGGGGCTCGGTGGAATCACAAAGCGATGGAATCACAAAGCGGCTTCTCAGAGACAGCAGGCAGGGCCATGTGATTGGCAGGGGAATATTCCTGCCCCTGGTCCGTGTCTAACCGAAGTCTTCTCAGATTGGCCTCAACACAGACTGAAACATTTCCCAGCCTTCAGAACAGTAAATGGTAAGGCGGCCCTCTCTTCCCCGGGGGAAATGAAGTCAGCACTCGACTCAGAACCAGTCCGCGTCCAGGATGATGTCGGGAGTGACTCAAATAAATGTGCCAAAGAAGAGAAAACGTGTTTGTACAGAATGCACTTCTAGGGAGGAAAACTGTATCCTGCTTTCTTTTTTTCTCCCCTTCCCCAAGACAGTTGTGAGGTCCGTATTCTTTGTACCATTTCCTGGGGCTGCTCTGTCAGAGTGGACTTTCCACCGCTGACCTCGCTGCCCTGGGTCCCCACACTCACTTCTTCAGAGCCCCTTCTAGGACCACTGGGTGTGACCCAGGCAGGGTGCAAACCAGCAAATGATAGTCACATTTGGAGGAGAGGACTTCATAGAGCAGGTGCTCTCATTATCTGAACTCATTCTGAAAAGAACACCCCCACCCATGTATTTTAATCAAAAGAAGCATTGAAATGTGGTGCCTGGTGTGCGGTGAGGAGGTGTGGGCTTGGAGATATTTGTCCAGGAGCAGGACTGGCCCGTGCTCGTCTGCACACAGGCACTTGTCCCCTCCTGAGGTGACTGGCAGGCTTGAGAGTTTCATCTGGGCCTGCGTCAGCTGAGCCGCGCTGGCAGGTGGATCCCAGCCTTGTGCCAGGACACGCACATCTGTGGGTTTTCTCCTGTGGTTCTTAAACTCCACCGAGGCTGTCCCACTCTGCAGCCTCCAGGTTTCATTCATTCATCCATTCAAAGAGATATACTAAGCACTGACTGTGTGCCGGGTGGGAGGGATACATCAGTGGGTAAAGCAAAGGGAAATCCCTGGCTTTGGGAAGCCGACAGCTCAGTGGGCCATGAAGTAAGTAACTGCTTGGTATGAGATGATGGGGGGTGCTAAGGAGAAGAACGGAACAGAGGACAGAAGAATGTGAAAGGGTGTGATTTATATAGGGTGGTCAGGTGAAGTTTCAGTGAGGAGGTGACATGTGAGTAAAACCAGACAGAAGGAAGAGAGTAAGCCATGCTCAGTCTGGGGTAGGGGGCAGAGGGTGAAGGAGAATAGCAAGTGCAAAGGCCCTGAGAAGGGGCCAGACCTGGCATGTTAGGAAACCACAGGGAGGCCAGCATGGCTGAAGTAGTGAAGGGGAGTGACGGGATAGGTCAGAGGGGTCACAAGAGACAGGTCACATAGGGCCATTATGTGTCACGGTGGGGACTTCGGTTCTTATTTTGAGTGGGAGAGGGGATGCTGTTGGGGGAGCTCTGGGCAGAAGAGTACCACAAAGTGTGGATGCGTCTCATTCTGATTGCAGGTCGAGAATAGGCTGATGGGAACAAGGTCAGAAGCCTAGCTGGGAGGGTTTTGCCCTTAACCAGGGAAGACATGATGCAAAGACCTGAATCTGGGTGATAACAAGAGGTGGTGGTAAGAGCAGTCAGATTCTGAATATATTTTGAAGGTAGAACCAAAAGAGTCTGCTGACTATCAGATGTAGTGTGTGGGAAAAAGGAAGGAGCAGGGATGACTTTCAGGGTTTTTAGCACCAAGCCACTGGAGGAACGGAATTCCAGCCACGGTGTTGGGGAAGTTTGAAGGAGACATGGAATTAGAAAGTATCAGGGGCATGTTAGAGTTGAGATGCTTGCTAACATATCCACGTGGAGATGTCAGTAGGCAGTTGGATTTACAAGTCTGCAGGTATAAATTCGGAAGTCATCATTATATAGAACCTCTGTATTGTTGGTTTTTTAAAGCTGTGAAGCCACATGAAATCACCTAGGAAACAGTTGTAGACAGAAGAAAAGTAAATGCTCAAACGGCACCCTGGGGCCACGCAACCAATTAGAATTTGAGGAGAGGAGGACCCAGCAAAGGAATCTTTGAAGAAGTAGCTAGAGAGGCCAACCTGTCAAGTGTGTCCTAGAAGCCAAAAAGAGGGGTCCGCAGTCAGATCAAAACATAGAATGAGGCCCAAGAATTAACTGTTAGACTTGGCAGCATGAGGTCACTGGTGGCAGAAGCTGTTTTTGTGGCAAAACCTGGAGCAGTTCCAGGAGTGGCAGGAGAATTAGGGACAGCAATTATGGATAATTGGCAAGGGGTTTTGCTTGAAAAGGAGAGAAATAATAGAACTTAGCTGATGTAGGGAATTTTAACTTCCTAATGAAATTGTGGGCCCCCTTAAGGGTCCTGGGCTGAGATTAGGGTCAAAGTTGGGCACAGGGAAGACACTATGGCTCCTGAGGTGTCTGGGTAGTGACAAGGTCTTTTCCACCTTCCTCCTCTGGCCTGAGACATTAGCAAGCGGCCACTCACAGTTGTCCTCCTGAACTGGAAGTCGGTGAAGTTCCTTTTACCCTTACTAGGCTCTTCTGTGTGGTTATTATGCTGGAGACTTGCTTCTCAGCGCTTTCCAGTCTTTAACTACCAGTGCTGCTCCCTCCAGGAGGCCAGTTGTCTTAGCTCATTTAGAAACGCCTTTTGAGCTCCAACTTTGTTCTCTGAAACCAGCCTCGGCTTGCTTTTCCCTTACCAGCTCTGATTCTTCCAGGCCAGGCAACTGGGAGAGACTGGGCTTAGAAACTCTTCTGTTGGCTTCCGGCCCAGCTGAGCTGACCAAAATAGCCAGCAGAAGGGCTGTTTGTGCAGAGTGAAATTCCTCCAGGGGAAATACCATAGCGCATGGCCAAGAAAGCCATGGTAGGAACCCATGAGGCAAAGGAAAAAAAAAAAAAAAGGCCAAGTACGCCTGAGGTCTGGCTATGGCGTTTGACCTGAGTGCTCTCCAGAGGGAAATGAGCTTCCTAAAGCCTATTGTGGTATTTCTTAGGACCCCTTCTCTCATTCCCTGCGTCTTAGGAGTAGTGCTCTCAAGTGAAAGGCCATTGGAATGGCCCCCAGTCTGATGGCCAGGGCTTCAGCACCCTGTCTGAGGCCTCTTCCTGTTACTGGTGCTCCTAGCCGGCCCATGGGAAGATCTGTAGGACAGATTGGGGTGAGTGCTGTGAAGGGGGCTGTGAGGCCTATACACTGGCACAGAACAGGAGCATCTGACCCAGACTTGGGGGGTGGGAGGGAAGAGGTCAGGAAAGGTTTTACCTGAGTTATAAACCAAGCTCTAAGGACCACAGACGGCCAGATAAATAAGAGAGAGCAGACTTGGGCTCCAAGTGAGAGAGGGCATGTTACAGTTCCAGAGATGGAAAACACTGACGTGCCTGTGTGTGCCAGTGCGGAGAGTTGGAAGAGCACAAGATAAAGGAGAGGTAGAGGGGGGAAGGGCAGATTGTTTTGGCTTTACGAGTTTATCATAAGATCTTCTGGAAGCTATTGAAGGGTATAATCAGGGGAGTGGCTGGGTGGGATTTGCATTTTAAAGATTCTTCTGACACTGCTAGTGGAGGGTGGATTACAGTGGGCAAGGCCTGAGCCTGGGGACCCTATTGAAGGCCTTGGGCCATATTCCAGGCTGAGCAGAAGGTGGTTAGTGCCAGGGTCATGGCGATGGGGATGGAGAGCTGTGAGTGGATTGGAAAGAGGTTTATATTTAGGAGGTAGAGTCATGAGGACTTGATGAGTCACTAGCGATGAGGATGATGTTCAGGTTTCCTTGTGATTAGAAATACCAGAGAGGCTGGTTGAACCAAAGGCTTATCCAGCCGCTGGGTCGCATGCTGGGCGCTATGCAGCAGTGCCCGAAAACTGGCCAGGCCCACCCTGGGCACCCTCCTGTGAACATCCATAGACATTAAGCCCATGATTATTTAAAGGGTGGGGAGGGTTATCAGAGGGCTTAACCACCCCTGAGGGGTCTGACTAAATGACAAAATGCATCCCGAGTGAGCTCTCAAATTTCGCTGGGAACAAACCAGCCTGAGACCCCAAGGGTGAGTAGGTGTTAGTTAGAGAAAGCAAAGGGCAGCAGCAGAAATGCAAATTGCAAGGATTTGGAAGAGGGCCTGTGGAGGCTGGGGATGAGGAAGCAGGGGAGAGAATGGGCAAAGGTGGTGGCGGCCCAATGGGGGCAGTCCTGTGGCGCCCAAGCAGAAGGCCCCCAGAGGGCTGGATGTCCCTGTCTGCCACTTGGGAGACCGGGGCCACACACAGACCTAGGAGTCGTCAGTCTGTGGACAGTACCTGAAGCCTAGTGAGTGGGCATGGTCACTCGTGGAACGGGTATTGGGTGAGAAGGAGGGGTGTTGAGGAACAGCAGTATTGAAGGATGGCAGAAGGAAGAGGAGCCTGGAGAGGTAGGAGAAGACCCGTGGCAATTTTGAGGAGGAAATAGTCAAAGGGTCTAGAACTGGTAAAGAGGGTCTGTTGGGTCTCAGTGACCTGGGCAAAAGCCAGATCGGCAGAGAACTGCTGCTCTGGGAAATGAGCAAGTGAGGAAGGAGGGCAGCAGTAAAGTGCTGGCAGCTTTTCCACCAACTTTGGCCGCGGAGGGAGGGGAAGAACAGGCTATAGCTGGAGGGTATGGTGGTGGAGATGGATGATCTGTCCTTAAAAAGCCACAGGCTGGGGCCGTGGGGGTGGCGGGGAGGATGCCTTTTCTGCTGGTATTGGAACTAAACTGGCTTCTAGTATGGGGGAAGGAAAGGCAAGTGGTGCCATCAGACCCTAGACCCCAGCCCCAACCCCCCAGTCTGGAAGCCTTGCTTGATGCCACTGGAAGTTTCCTTGGAGCCAAGGAGAGCTACTATTGCTTGTGTAATAAGTCACGGTAAATCTTCACCAGCCAAGGGACTGTTGGGAAAGTTTTAGCCACCCTGAATTAATGAAAAGTTCGAATGACTGAGCTCTGAAAGGAGTGCAGCTTTTCTTTCAAGAATACTCAGTAAATCCCACTTACCGTGTAGCTTAATGTAGGTTTCAGTGACCGGATGTAAACTGTTAAAAGCAAATGGTATGGATAAAATGGTAGAAGTGGTATAAAACAAGTACGTGATGTTGCCCCGGGGTCCCTGTGCAGTCTTCATACACTAGTTAGCCTCACTGTGAATAGTACGAAGACAAATTTAAGCACAGTTTATGTCCAAATTACACGTTTAAATACAAAGTTCCAAATTAATGAGGTTCAAAGTGCCTTTGATCACAGTCTTTCAGTTACGCATCTACGCTCCTTCTGAACCACTTTTCATTTTCAAACACCCAACTGGAAATGCTGCTTTTTTCCCTTTCATGGTTAATCCCCGGATATAATTCTGCAATGACAGGGAGATCAGTCTCTGCTTTGGTTGCCCAAGCCGCAGCCCAGGGGCCACAAAGCTCAGAGGGACACTAAGAGAGATACTTACAAACATTGGTTTGAGAGCTAGAGGGTTATTTCAGGAGCCAGCTGGGGAGGAAAATGAAACCAAACTGAAAAGGTACAATGTCAGCCCCAGCAGTTCTGGCAGCTCGCTTCAGTAAATGCTGCTGTAACTTCCTAACTGAAGAATCGCTCTGATCCCAGCCCCATCTCCAAACTGTTTGAGTCCCCGGTAAGGACGCCTGCAGGGGGAGAGAGGAAGATGGGAAAGGGAGATGAATAAGAAGCATGAGGCCTGTTTTCATTTCATTTGCACCCTGTCCTGCTCTGTGCCCTTCTGTTTCCTTAGCGGAAGATATCTGCAGGAGGGTCAGTCCCCCATTTTAGCTAAGGGAACCTGAGTCCAGGGGAGCCTACTGGGAGAGCCCCTGGCTTCCCTTCCCAGCCTTGGCCGCAACTAACTCAGCATGTGATTTTAACAGCAGCATGGTCTGAGAATTTTTTTAAAATCTTCAAGATCATCTAGTTCTGCTTCCCACCCCCTCTAGACCTCCCATCTCCAGCAAAGACACACATCCTGCCTCTGTCTAAACGATACCAGTAAAGGGAGAACATAACCTCAAAAGGCAACTGATTGCATTTTTTCAAAGTTCTCCCTTCTGTCAATCTGCCTTCTGCCTCTTTAAAGTGAACTCTGCGTCCAACATGGGGCTCGGACTCGCAGCCCCGAGATCAGAAGTCACACCCACCATCTGCTGGGCCAGCCAGGCACCTCAGAGTCTGCCTTCTTGACGTTTCCACCCTTCATGAAGTCTTTGAACCACGGATGGGATGAATGCCCTGTTGGGTCTCACTAGTCCTGGCACACCATTGCTGCTGTCCTCTGAACAAGCTCCAATTGAAAATGCCCCTTTTAAAATATCCCTCAGAACAAGACCTGACACTCCAGATGTGACTCAGATGTGTAGAACACACTAGGACGACTTTTTTATTTCTCCATGATTGAACTTTCTGGGAATGCAATCCCAAAATCGCAGCAGAGTTTTGGCAGACACATCTAGATTCTCTTGTCTTGTGTTTAGCTTTGAGTCAAACCCACTGGGGCTTTTTCACAGAACCCCTATTAAGCACTGTTGTTCTGTCCTATATGCATGCGAGGGGTTTTTTTGTTTGTTTGTTTTGTTTTGTTTTGTTTTGTTTTTACCCCAAGTGCAGGATGTACTCGACTTCAAAGTTTAAACCACTATTTAGTGACTACCCACTGTGTGCTCGCTGTTCCCGTAGTAATTATTGACGCCTGCCAGGATCCCAGGAGGTGCTGTTCCTCTGTCCTGTAGATGGCACAGCCTGAGAGGGGTGCCCCAGCCACCCCATGGATGATGGCACGGCCCCAACTCTCATTTAGGTCTGGAGCTTCATGATCCAAAGCACTGCACCTACTAGTTTTGTTTTTTTTTTTTAAGATTTTATTTATTTATTTGTTAGAGAGAGAGAGCGGGCGAGCACAGGCAGACAAAGTGGTAGGCAGAGGCAGAGGGAGAAGCAGGCTCCCATGTGGGACTTGATCCCAGGACGCTGGGATCATGACCTGAGCCGAAGGCAGCCGCTTAACCAACTGAGCCACCCAGGCGTCCCCGCACCTACTAGTTTTTAAAGATCTGTCTGAACCCTCTTACCGACAGCCAGTGTTTTTATTATCATCCTTCTCTGTTTTGTGACATCTGCGAGTTGAACTTTGCTTGGTCTTCCAAGCTTGGGTGGTGGATCAGCTACTCTAAAGCCACGTTTTCCATTCTCTAGGGCACAGAACCAATTGAGTGAGGTCACTACCAGCATTTAAAAAAACAAAGTAGAGTAGAAAAATACCCAAGCCCATCACACATAGTAAGGGCAGACTGTATTTCAGGAGACTCACTGCGTGAGCACAGGACAGGAAAGCTTGTGGGTGTGCGCACACTGGGTCCTCAGGTAAACTGTTTTTATAACTGTGGTTCGTGGTCTAAATGTTTGGAACGCTATGGCTCTAAAGGAAAACTGTTTTTGAGTCAACTTAGATTGTTTCCATTATAATGCTGCAACTTTACTTAATTATGCACACAAATCTGCTTATCAGCTCATTGATCCAGCTCCTATAAAATTAACTAAAGAACTACCAGATAAGCCAGGAAAAGTCCCAGCAACAGCCGGATTCTGGGCGGATGACATTTGAATGAATCCGGATCACTGTTGTCAGCATAAGCATGGCCGACTTGACACTCGGGCTTTTTGAGTTTATTCGCACGCCTACCCTGCAGTGTCCCATGCCAAGCGGCACACTTCTGCCACGCTTCTTAAGAGCCGTCATCCCTCACTTTGCACAAATATAGCATGAGTTAAACATGCAGAATTAAGTTGTCTTAATTAGCCCACGCAGTCAGTGGTGCCACTTGGCACCAGTACAGTTGTAAAAACACACACATACACACACCGGCCCCAAAACACACAAAGCTTGGTAAAGAGCAGTCGCCCAGCGGATGTTCGGGTTTTGTTTTTTTTTTAAGATTTTATTTATTTATCTGACAGAGAGAGATCACAAGTAGATGGAGAGGCAGGCAGGGAGAGAGGGGAAGCAGGCTCCCCAATGAGCAGAGAGCCTGATGCGAGGCTCAATCCCAGGACCCTGGGCTCTTGACCTGAGCCGAAGGCAGAGGCTTAACCACTGAGCCACCCAGGCGCTCCTGGATGTTTGTTTTTAAAAGATGCCCATCACGGTGATAACACAAGAAGAAAACGTTCTGGCAGAAAAAGCACGCAGCTCCAAGGAAGAACTGCAGACCCTCGCCCTGGGGTGCCCCCCCCCCCCAGTCTGAGATACCCTGGCTGCCCTAGCAGCAGCAAATTTCTCAAGATGCACAGATCTCAGCCCTTTTAGGGGGAAGCACATCGGGCTTAGCCCCCAAACGAGACCATCCTGCCTGCAGTTTTATCCCTTCACATTCTTCTAAGAATATTATTAAGAGGGACGCCTGGGTGGCTCAGTTGGTTAAGCGGCTGCCTTCGGCTCGGGTCATGATCCCAGCGTCCTGGGATGGAGTCCCGCATCGGGCTCCTTGCTCGGCAGGGAGCCTGCTTCTCCCTCTGCCTCTGCCTGCCACTCTGTCTACCTGTGCTCGTTCGCTCTCTCTCCCTCTCTGACAAATAAATAAATAAAATCTTTAAAAAAAAAAAAAGAATATTATGAAGATGTCAGTCAGATGCCTTGTTGAAATAAAAACCACAGTCTGTACCTCCCTCTTGACATATCCACGCGAAACCCCATACACAAAACCCCATGACTCCGCTTTCGGAGTGACTCCGCTTTCGCAGCCCGATGCTTATTCCTTACAACCACTGTTGCCTCCAGTAACTGTAGTGTGCTCTTTGCTCATGCGTTCTCGGATTTTGCCAAGGATCAGTGTCTGTCATATTTCAGGATCTTCCCTATACGATTTTGTCCAGAGCTGCCCTTTGGCTTCTCACACGGTTTATTTCTCTGAAACAATAAACTTGTTTTCTGTACTTCCTGAAAGCTACCTTCCGAAGGTTTCGGATGCAAGTCTCACTGCCTGATGATTGATGCACTACAAGATGGCATAGATTCTGCCCCCAAATTCTCATGATTTCCATTTTACTTCTATTTCTCTTATATCAGATTTAAGTTCAGAGCAGAGATTCCTTTCATTACTTCAACATTCTTTATTTTTCTTTATTTAAAAAAAAAAGGCAGAATAGAGTATATTGATGGTGGGAAAATGAGAAAATCCGGAAAAACCAGGAAAAAAAATTATTTAAGTCAAGCAAAATTCTACCCCCCAAAAATAATGGGTTTTAGCAGTTCAGCATTTTCAAAGACTTTTCCTGCCATATTCACATCTAGAAATATGTACACATTTAACAAAAATAGAATTTACTCTATTTTCATTCTTCTCATTATATTCAGTTCTAGTCTTGGTGAAGCCTTTGGGGCCATACCTGTTACCCTACGTAAATTCACTTAAAGTGGCTACTTTAAGTGCTGAAGATCATTACCTGGGCCACAGGGCTTTTGTGGTGAAGGGCAAGCATATAGCACCTAAGACTTCCTCACGGAGCAAGTGTGTCCTTGTCAGGGATCCTGGCTGAGAGACGCTTCTTTCCCAGGCTGGTTTGGCTTCTGGCTAGAGGAGGAGTGAGCAAGAAGCTTGGGTTAGAACTAGAGGATTAGGGGCGCCTGGGTGGCTCAGTGGGTTAAAGCCTCTGCCTTCGGCTCAGGTCATGATCCCAGGGTCCTGGGATCGAGCCCTGCATCGGGCTCTCTGCTCAGTGGGGAGCCTGCTTCCCTTCCTCTCTCTGCCTGCCTCTCTGCTTACTAGTGATCTCTGTCTATCAAGTGAATAAATAAAATCTTAAAAAAAAAAAACCTAGAGGATTAACCGAAGTTGCTGCCCACCAAATAAGGATTCCGACCTAGCTAGAGAGAGTCAGCAGTACCCCACAGAGACTGCTCCATTAAGTCACTGAAGCTGGTCCTGGCAAAGTCTGGGATGTGTGCATTCTCCCAGGCTTTGTGATGGCTGGGGATGGGACCAGCAGCCCTCACAGCCCCCGAGGGACAGGTCATTGGAGAGCAGAGGTCATCCACTGAACAAGATGTAGGGTTGCTAACCTTGAGTAGGGAGGTGTAAGGAAAGGTTAACCTCTCAGAGAAGCAGCATCAGAGAGAGGCACAGAGAGGATCTGAGGCCAGTAGGCCTGGGTTCCATGGGTGCATCATGTGCATTAGTCTGTCTTTTCTTCCAACAGATCCACAGACCAGCATGGCTGCCACTGCCGCTGTCAGTCCCAGTGACTACCTGCAGCCCGCCGCCTCCACCACCCAGGTGAGTGGGCAGTGGGCGCTGAGGGCTGGGGGCGGCATCAGCCTGGAGGCACTCGCTGAAGGTGACAGCAAACCACAGCTGGAAACTCTGTCCCAGCTTGTAGACTCCCTGAACCGGGAAGGCTCAGTTGTCTCCTGTTTCTGAACTGAGAAGCCAGGGCCACTTACTGGAGGTGGCACGGCTGAGTCAGGGGGCAAAGCAGGATTAAACTCAAGGTCCCTTCCACCAGACCCACTGACCATAAAAGGGAAATAGAGGCTGTGTCCCTACACTCTAGAGGCTCTGTCCTGGTTGCCTCAAAAGAGCAGCCCTCCCCACTTTACCAAAGTATTTATTCTTCCTGTGACCTGTCCCGTCCTCTTTCCCTCTGGCCCCACACAGTCCTTCCTCAGCTGAGGA
>RCUC01069872.1:0-17620 GCA_003697995.1 Taxidea taxus jeffersonii | reverse complement strand
AAGCAGAATTGGAAAATAGGCAGAAAAGAATAGTAACTCAAACTCACTGTGGTAAGTATCCATTCAACCTTGTGTGATGATAATGTGTATAAGTGGTTCTCAGAGTGTGGTCTGAGCACCTCTGGGGTTCCCAGACACTTTTTTAGCCGTCTTCAAGTTTCCTCATTTTCTGTTCCGGATTTCCATTCAAAGATTTGAAACAGACAACATATCACACCAGACTGAATTCAGAATAGATATGAGAACCCAGTTGTCTGCTATTAAGCCAGACATTAAAGAGATGTGCAAAACTTTAAAATATTTTCATTATTTTTTTTGCTTTGGAAAATGTAATTATTTTCATAAAAATATATATTTTATGTTAAGATGCAATCGGCTTATTATCACTATTTTAAACAGAATGAGTATTTAGACTCTTTCAGTTTTAATTTGTAACATGGTAAGTATCAATAAATGTAACCCACATAAGTACAATCTTTCTAGGGGGTCTCAATAATTATTTTTAAGAATGTCAGTGGGTCTTGAGGCCAAAACACTTAAAAACAGCTGATGTTGGTAATATTTACAAGGACCCACTGGGTGGCTAATTGAAGATGTATTATGGGTTTATAATAACATGAGTCCTTTTTCTTTATTGGTTGTTCTTTAAAAATCACAGGATAACAAATGTGATTTCTTCCTGACCTTGGGTAGGTGTGAGATTCAACTGTGGTGTGAGATTCTACTTGGAGTGAAGTACATTGAAAAAGGAGGAGGAGGGGAGGTAATCAGGACACAGGAAATGAGGAAGAATTTGGTTGAAAGAGAATATTCTCTACAACAATAAAAATGTATGGTCATTTCACCAAAAGTTTTCATTTCACTGAAGACGTTTTACTTGGGAACCTAGAATGCCTATTTTACCTTTAGAACAACAAAAGCCTGCTTTTGGGGTGAGGGGAGAATCTGTTACTTGCTTCCTTCTTTTTGCCCACACTCAGTGCCCCAGGCTGGAGTTGGGGTTTCCCTGTGACCACAAGCCAGCAGCTGCTGAGGGAGCCAGCCACTTTCAGGCCACCAAGCTGGTGTGAGCAGGCAGAACAAGCCGCTGAGATCTAAGTGCCCCATTTTCAGATTCCTCTCTCTTTCTTTCCCTTTCCCACATCCTGAATGTCTTGTCACAGGCCTTTGACTAGACTCATTCCTCCGTTTCCTTCCTGGTCACCTGGGATCCCTCCAGGACAAGGCTACGTTGCTGAAGGTCCTCCCTATCTCTTGCTACCTGTATCCCTGCTCCAATATGCACGCACAACCAGAGGGCCCCACACTATGCGCCCCCCTGTCATACTCGGGATGGTCCCATCAAGATGCTGGTGGCCCACGGGATGCAGGGACACACGGGGGCTGCCCACCCAGCGTCTCCCCTGTTTGCCGTGACTCCCACTGCTTCTGATTGAATGCTCTGAGCCTGACTTCTTTAACTTTCATGACCACTCAGGGGCGGATGATGCCAGGTCTACTTGGTGTTGAGAAGAGAACTAAATGGGCCGCACATTTACAATAACAGCTGAGTAAGCTCCCGTCCCTCCCTCCGCTAACACCTGGGAGTATCTTACTGTCGACTCCATCTGAGTTTCCTGTCTCTCAAGTTCCTGGGTCTTTTTTAAAGTGAAACAGCCCAAAGCAAAATCCTCTACGTAATTAAAACCTACAGCTAAATTTAGTTTTATTTCATCATCTGCCATTGCATAACGAACAGGGAATGAAAAAGTAACGAGTCTGCCGCAACAAGTGAAAAGGAAACTAAAATGCAACTTGCCAAATTGAATTTGAAAAAGGAGGCTAGGATTTCCCTCTGGCCCTGGGGGCTTGGCTGAGTCGGGTGCACGGAATTTTAGCAGAAGGTTCTTCTGGTGGAAACTTCTAGATCCTGAATACAAGGCAGAAGCACAGTGAGGAAAGCAGTGGAGGAGAGGCATGTGCTAGTAGACAGCTGGGGTGTGTGTGTGTGTGTGTGTGTGTGTGAGAGTAGGAACGGGTCCTGAGATACGCTTGGCACAGTCATCTCCGAGAATGGCTATTTCTCCTCCTCCTTGTGCAGTGGTTGAATTGGCCCTACAAATTCTCCTGGACGGCTCTCTTGGAACTGCCTCTTCTTCCTGCCCACAAGCCTGGAACATCAGGGAATAATCATACTAAGTGCCAGGTATCATTCAGAACACGTTATCTAAACGAAAGCAACCAATCCTCACCCCAGTTATAGAAGTGGTACTATTATTACCTTCACTTTACAGATAAGGAAACTGGGCACAGAGAGGTCTCTTTTCCTGGCCTGTGTTAAGAAATTTAACAACATTCCTGGTCTCTGAGTTGTAGCCGGGACATTCAAGGTCTAGTGTAACTTTCCCATCTCTCTTTTCTAGACCTCTTATAAGCAGGGAAACTTGATTTTGTTCCTAGTTTTTATTTATTTTCATAAAATGTCCAATTTTGACAACTCTTTGGCTACCTCTTGCTTCCAAATCCCTGCATGTCTCTGGCCCTTAACCCATTGTCCAATTCTTTCAATGTCTTTCCATATCCATCTATCGTCTTGAAGTACCAATTAATTGATTATCTCTCTCCGTTTCACAACCCACCCCCCATGCCTATGGCTCTGTGAAAATATGGCATTTCCATTAGAACACTTATCATTCTGCTCTATAACTGATGGTTCATTTTTTTCTGTCTCTTCCAGAAAATTAGACTTTTTGAGTCTGAGCTTTGTAACCTCAGTCATTAGCACAGTTTCCAGCCCACAGTAGGAACTTAAGTATTGTTCATTGAATAAGTACTGTGCTAGGAATATAAGCTTCGACGAGCTTCCTCTCGTCTTCCAGCCATCAAGCTGCAAGAGGTTCTCTCAGAACTATTTGCTGTGTTCATGGAAAAAGCTGTCTAGACAAGAATTCAAGCCCCTGTCATATCCATGAGCCCACTGCTCGGCAAGGTGAACAAAGGAAGAAAAATAACATTCAAAATACAACACAATTCATTTTGATAAAACTAAAATATTGTTTTAGACAAGTTCAGCCCCACTGCATGAGGGTCTTCTTGTTATCTCTTAGACTCTTTTCAACACGGTACTGCATCCAAAAGAAATAATTCATAATCAAAAGTCTTTAAAAAGCAGTATGGGTCTTCAGTCAAGTGACCTGAAGAAATAGCAAAGCTGGGGCACCTGGGTGGCTCAGTGGGTTAAAGCCTCTGCCTTCGGCTCCGATTGTGATCCCAGGGTCCTGGGATAGAGCCCCGCATCGGACTCTCTGCTCGGCAGGGAGCCTGCTTCCCTTCCTCTCTCTCTCTGCCTGCCTCTCTGCCTACTTGTGATCTCTGCCTGTCAAATAAATAAATAAAACCTTAAAAAAAAAAAAAGAAATAGCAAAGCAGGAAACCGTAACATGAAACTATTCAGTAAATCATATTTCGTTTCTGTAGTAAGAGGGCACAGAAAAAGACTGAAAGCTCATCAAGTCATTTTATAAGGCTGTTAAAACCTAGATATCAAAATCAGAAGAGAAAATCACAGGACATTCTTTCTCATAAACATGAGGATAAAAATACCATGTTAAATATGGGTAAATCAGACCAGAGGGGTGTATTATAAACAACAGCAGTTCATCCAGCACATTAATGAAAGTTCAAATAAGAAAACCTGTTTATGTAATTCACTACATCAGTACGCAACAAGGAGAAAAACCAAATACTAATCTTAATAGGTGCCCCAGAACCCCTGTATCGATTAACAAGCTATTCCTTAGCCTACCGGGGCTTGAAGAAAGGGCTGAAATCTGATCAATATTATTGTATCGATTAGGAATGCTTTTTGCTGTGAGTTAACAGATAACCAGTTATCAGAGGTTAAAATAATGAAGGGGGGGTGCGGATTTCAATTTAAAGTCTGCAGGGTGATGGTTGATAGGTTAGAGCAGCAGCTCAAAGCCATGAGTTTGCTAAATGGCATGTCTGTGACTCTCTTGGTCTCTTGCTCATAGTCGAAGGACGGGTACACCAGCTCCAAATATCAAACCCAAGAGCATCCGTAGCAGAAAGAGAGGAATAAGAGCTGAAATTCTCTCTAGAATTGCCCAGCAGGCTTCTCCCAAATCTTCTATTGTTTAGTGTTGTGTCACATGACTATATCTAGCTTGTATGTGTCTCTCCCTCCCCACCTTTGATTTCGTACTTAGGCTGAAAGCAGCAAGGAGAACCTGGAAGAATGTGACAGAGGGATAATGCTATTTTTCAAATGGCTTAGTTAATTGCCCCGACACCCACTTTTCCCACTTGCTTCAAATGCCACTTTTATTATATGAAAAGGTCCAGTAAATTCAATTGCCTTTTCTTTTTAAAAAGATTTTATTTGTTTATTTGACATAGAGAATGACAGCGAGAGAGGGAGAAGCAGGCTTTCCACGGAGCAGGGAGCCAGATGCGGGGCTGGATCTCAGGACCCTGGTATCATGCCCTGAGCTCAAGGCAGACCCTTAACGATGGAGCCACCCAGGTGCCCCTAAATTCAATTGTCTTATCCTCAACCTTTAATCTGTTTTGTTGATCCAATTTGTCTATTCTTACAATAACATCACCTGGTTTCACTTTCTACAGCCTTAGAGGACCATCTCATTTTGGATAAGTTGAGCTCATCTGTTTATTTCCCTCTTTCTCAGATTTTCTTGTAAATGCTTTCTTCTTGATACATTTTACAGTCAACTTGTAAGGCTCCATCTAAAAACCTTGTTGAAGGGGCTCCTGGGCGGCTCAGTGGGTTAAGCATCTACCCTCCGCTCAGGTCATGAACCTGGAGTCCCAGGATCATGGAGCCCTGCATCGGGCTTCCTGTTCTGCTTCTCCTTCTTACTCTGCCTCTCCCCCGGCTAGTGCGCTCTCTCTCTCTCTCTCTCTCTCTCTCTCTCGCTCTAACAAATAAACAGAATATTCATTTTAAAAAATATTGCTGAGGGGCACCTGGGTGGCTCAGGTCGTGCTCCCAGGGTCCTGGGATCGAGCCCCACATCGGGCTCTCTGCTCAGCAGGGAGCCTGCTTCCCTCTCTCTCTCTGCCTGCTTCTCTGCCTACTTGTGATCTCTGTCTGTCAAATAAATAAATAAAATATTTTAAAAATAATAAAAAATATTGCTGAAATATGCGTTAGGAATGAATTGAATTTAGTGGGGGAGGAGCTAAGAGGGTGGTGGAGCAGGAGGACCCCAGGCCGGTCGGGTCCCAAACACAACGGGAGAACTATTAAATCATCCTCAGTTCCCCAGAAATGGGCCTGAAGATTGACTGAACAAACTCTAAAACTAAAGGGGAGAAAAGAAGCCTCCCGCAAGAGGGTGGGAAGGGCGGAGACATGATCTGGGACAGAAAGCGACCAGGACTGCTGTGGAGGAGAGGGAGCTAGGGCTGCGGAAGCGAGGCAGAAACAGAGACAGGAGCACAGAGGGGAGCCCACAGGAGAGCATATCCCAAAGCCATTTGCTGGGGGGTGGGGGGTGGGGGGGAGCTGAGTTCTGTGAGTTCTTGCAGCCAGAGGGGCTTCAAGCCTGGAGCTTGAAAGGTCGGTGGGCTTGGCAGGCCCAGAGCCCCGAGGACGCTGCCCTGCTCCGGGAGAGAAGGCAGGCAAACACCTCGCGAGGCAGACAGCTTGGGAACAGCCATCTGAACAGTACCTGTAGCACGCGGCGGGGACACGGCTTGCCCTTCTTGAAGGAGTCGCAGTAAGTAGTATCCCTGGAGAGGCCTCACTGGGCACAGGAGACCCGGGCGCCATTTCTCTCCCCCGCAGCAGCACAGGTGCACCAGCAGGCGGCAGCACTGAGCCTGCGCACGCTGCTTCCCGCCCCTCACCCCGAGGGAGACCCTCCCCTAGAAGACCAGCGCAGGTCCCTGCCCCCACCGCGTCCCTAGAGCCCCGAGTTTGGAAAGTCAGCCAGCTTGGCTGGGATAGAAGCCACAGGGGTCCTTGAGATGATCTTTTCTTCTCAGAGCGCTCTCCTGAGAGGCAGCGAGGTACAATTATTCCCATTTCATAGAGAAGAAAACTGAGGCTGTCCAAAAGGGTTCAGCATATTTCCCAAGGGCATACAGTTCAGCAGTGGGAACTCAGAATTTAAACCTGGTTCAGACCTGAATAAATCCCGTGCCTTTACCCACACTGATACGATGTTTGTGTGTCGATGCAAGGCTTAAGGTTTTTGTTTTTGTTTAATTTAATGGTGGTAAAATGCAAAGGGATAAAATTTACCATCTTAGCCATTTTAAAGTGCATAGTTCAATAGCGCTAATTATATTCACATGGTTGTACAACCAACCTCCAGAACTCCTTTCATTTTGCCAAACCGAAACTGTATACTAATTAAAAACAACTTCCCCGTTCTCCCCTCCCTTAGGCCCATGGCAACCTCTATTCCACTTCTGTATCTGTGAATGTGACCGCTGTAGGTACTACCTATAATTGAAATTATACAGTATTTGTCTTTCCGTGACTGGCTTCTTTAATATAGTATAATGTCCTCCAGGTTCATCCATCTTGCAGAATGTGTCAGATTTCTTTCCTTTTTATTTTGTTTATTTTTTAAAAGATTTTATTTATTTGACAGAGGTCACAAGTAAGGAGAGAGGCAGGCAGAGAGAGAAAAGGGGGAAGCAAGCTTCTGGCTGAGCAGGGAGCCTGATGCCGGGGCTTGATCCTAGGACCCTGGAATCATGACCTGAGTCGAAGGCAGAGGCTTTAACCCACTGAGCCACCCAGGCTCCCCTTTCTTTCCTTTTTAAAGCTGAATAATATTCCATTGTACAGATAGACCGCATTTTATTTATTTACCTGTCAGTAGACACTTTGGTTGTTTCTACCTTTTGGCTGTTGTGAATGTGAGTGTACAAATATCTCTTTGAGAACCTGCTTTCACTTCTTTTGAGGCTATACCCAGAAGTAAAATTGCTGGATTTGCTGGGTCATATGGTAATTCTATTTTTAATTTTTTAAGCAACCACCATACTTTTTCCCATAGCAACGGAGTAAGACTTCCAGTTTCTCTAGATCCTGGTCAACACTTTCTTTCTTTCTTTCTTTTTTCTTTTTTTTTTGTAGTAACTTCTAATAAGTGTGTGGTAGCATCTCATTGTGGTTTTGATTTGCATTTCCCTAATGATTAGTGATGTTGAACATTTGTATATCTTCTTTGGAGATATGTCTGTTCAGGTCATTTGCCCATTTTTTTTAAGATTTTATTTATTTATTTGACAGACAGAGATCACAAGTAGCAGAGACGCAGGCAGAGAGAGAAGAAGGGAAGCAGGCCCCCTGCTGAGCAGAGACCCCCCCCCGATGTGGGGCTTGATTCCAGGACCCCAGGATCATGACCTGAGCCAAAGGCAGAGGCATTAACCCACTGAGCCATCCAGGTGCCCCTCATTTGCCCATTTTTTAATTAGGTTTGGATTTTATGGCTGTTGTTGTTATCTATGCAAGACTTTTAACACCCTTATATCCCCCAAAGTTTTTGTTCTTTGGTTTGTTTTTGTTTTTTGTTTTTTTTTTGACAGACAGAGATCACAAGTAGGTAGAGAGACAGGCAGAGAGAACCAGAGAGGGGGAAGCAGGCTCCCAGCTGAGCAGAGCCGGATGCAGGGCTCAAACCCAGGACACTGAGATCATGACCTGAGCCAAAGGCAGAGGCTTAACCCACTGAGCCACCCAGGTGCCCCTGTTCTTTGTTTTTTGAGGTAAGTTCCCTGCCAGCTTCTCTGCATGTTCACCAGTTCTTTCTTCCCAGCTCCTGAAATGTAGAGACACTAACCAAAGGTCAAGAGGCACCCAAATTTCTTTAAATAAGAAATTTAAAGAATTTAAGAATTCCATAAGAAACTCGGAAGTGAATAATTATTTACTGAGTAACTACTATGTGCACAGTTAATAAAAATGAAAGTAACAAATATCTTACATCTGAGTGATTCCTTTGTGCTAGGCATTTTGCGCCCATTACTCATTTAATCTCGTAAATCTCTGCAGTAGACATTATTATGAACCCCATAAAACAACTGTGAAAATTAGGCCACAGAAGGGTTAGGCAACTTGCCCAAGACTTGCAGTAAACCATAGGAGTTGCTAAGAAGCGTCCCTCTGCAAGAAAACCATGTCCAAAGGAGAAGACAAGACTAGCACATCAGAGAAAATTTGGAATAATGCAGTATTCATAAAAACTCTGATTACTATGTCAACACAGCTACTATATATATGGGGTTTTTTTGTTTTGTTTTTTGTTTTTTTTACTTTTATTAACCCTCTTTAGACCCTCCCTACACTGCCCTGTAAACAGGGTAAGACACTATGGAAGGGGAAGTCAGGATCACTAACTACTCTAAAGGACCAGTTCCTCACCAATCATGTAAATATTCCTCTGTTCAAAGTTCTGGACTAGCTGAGTTGGGTTAAAGGATCCAGTATTTCCGGGGTTTCTAGGTGGCTTAGTGGGTTAAGCCTCTGCCTTCGGCCCAGGTCATGACCTCAGGATCCTGGGATTGAGCCCCGCATCGGGCCTCTCTGCTCCGCGGGGAGCCTGCTTCCCCCTCTCTCTCTCTGTCTGCCTCTCTGCCTACTTGTGATCTCTCTCTCTCTCTCTCTCTCTCTCTCAAATAAATAAATAAATAATCTTAAAAGAAAAAAAAGGATCCAGTATTTCCTCGTCTTTAAGGAACTTAGAGTCTTTGGGGAAGACATGAACATGGGAAATGATCAGAGGAAAAAACGGTTATCTATATCAACTAACCATTTTAAAGTGTACAATTCAGTGGTATTTAGTACATCTACCATATTGTGCAACCATCACCATAATCTAGTTCCAGAACTTTTTTTTTGAGGGGGGGGGAGGAGCTGAAGGAGGGGGAGAGAGAAAATCTTAAGCAGATTCCAAAGCCCAGTGTGGGGCTCCATCTCACAATCTTGAGATCATCACCTGAGCCAAAATCAAGAGTTGGATGCTTAACCGACCGAGCCACCTAGAACTTTTTCATCGCCCCAAATGGAAAATTCATACACAAGAAGCAGTCATCACTCCTCGTACCTTGTTCCTTCTCAGCGCCTGGCAACCACGATCTGCTTCCTGTCTCTCTGATTTTATTTATTCTAGATATTTCATATAAACGGAATCATACAACTAGCGATTTTTTGTGTCTGGCTTCTATCACTCTGCATAATGTTTTCAAGGTTCATTCCCATTGCAGCATGTATCAATACTTTGTTCCTTTTTATGGCTGAACAGTATTCCATGGCATGAATACACAACAATTCATCCATTCATCCATCAATGGGTTGTTTCCACTTTTTGCTATCATGAATAGTGCTGTTGAGAACATATGTGAACAAGTATTTGTTTGAATATCCAGTTTCAGTTCTTTTGTGGTATATATCTAGAAGTGAAATTACTGGACCACATAGTAATTTTGTGTTTAACTTTTTGAAGAACCACCAAACTGTTTTGCACAGAATTTGAAACATTTTATATTCCCACCAACAATGTGTAGGGTTTCCAATGTCTCCATGTTCGTCAACACTTATTATTTTCCATTACTAGGTTATACCCATCTTAGTGAGTACGAAGTGGTATGTCATTGTGGTCTTGATTTGTATTTCCCTAATAACTAATGATAATGAACATTGATTTATATTAGTGTTGTCACTTTGTGTATCTTCTTTGCAAAAAATTTCTATTCAATCCTTTGCCCCTTTTTATTTAGGTTTTTTGCCTTTTTACTATTGAGTTATAAGAGTTCTTTATAAATTCTGCATACTAAACCCTTACTAGATATATGATTTGTGAATATTTCCTTCTGTTCTGTAGATTGTCTTTTCACTTTCTGGATGGTGTCCTTTAATGCACAAAAGTTTTAGTTTTGATGAAGTTCAGTTTATCTATTTTTTTTTCTTCTGTTGCTTATGCTTTTAGTGTTTTACCTAAGAAATCATCGGAAAATCTAAGGTCATTCAAGATTTATTTCTGTTTTACTCTAAGAGTTTTTTAGATTTAGCTCTTATATTTGGACCTTCAATCCATTTTGGATTTTTTTCTACATGATGTGAGGTTGAGATCCAAATTCCTTCTTTGGCCGTGTGAGTATCCTGTTTTCCCAGCATCATTTTGTTGAAGATACTGTTCTTTCCTCATTAAATGGTCTTAATACTCCTGTCAAAAACCAAGTGTCTATAGATATATAGGCTTATTTCTGGCTTCTCAGTTCTATCCTATTGGTCTGTATGTCTACCTTTATGCCAGTATCCCACGGTTTTGATAACTATAGTTTGTAGTATGTTTTGAAATCAGGAAAGGGAGCCTTCCAATGTTGCTCTTATTTTTCAAGGTTGTTTTGGCAATTTGAAGTCACTTGCAATTCCGTATGAACATTAGCATTGGCTTTTCCACTAGCCATGTTGGGCTATCCTTGTCCCGTTTCATTCAGGAAACTTCTGCTGGTTTATTTTCTGAGATAAGGCTTAGAGGTAGGTTTTGACTCAAAAAGTGTGTGCAAGCAAAATTGATTTTTAAGAGTTCCTTTTATTTCCATAACTTAAAAATGAACAGTAGTCTTATACAAAACATAATACCAAACAAGTAGTTTGTGAACAATAAATATTTAAATAGTATAAACAGCAAAAATATTTCAAATAATTTAAATAAATAAAAAGTACGATGGATCTTAAGCTATTGCAGATGAATTGTGCATATCTTTGTTCTAAACAACTTACAACATTTAACATAACTTTGTAATAACTCCATACATTTGCTACTATTTATTTTTCTTCTGGCATAAAGATAGAGATGAAAATGAGTCCTAGAAAACATTTAGTTGACCAGATGAGTTTTCAGACTTGACATCTTCTTTATTGCCTGAGTTTCCTTGTGAGCTCACTGACGAAGAACAAGCACCTTCTGATTTCCACACGGACAACCTCCCAGGCACAGCGGGTGTATTCTTTCTTTTCAAGATAGAGACTGATTCCACGGAAGTATCTCTTCACAGCCAGTCTGGAGTTCTCACTTCCCTGGGGTAACTGTTCCATGTTCTTTTCTTCCTCCAAACATGGCTCCAGGTCATCCAGCTGCTGATGAAGTTCAGCGAGGAATTTGTCCAGTAGGGTCTCATCCCAAGCCACCAGGGAGCCCCTTTGGCTGAAGAGGCTGAAGATCTGCCGGAGCATCTCATGCATGACAGCTGTGGCTTCTGTCTTCTCAAACTTGTTCCCATCCACAAGCATCTGAGGAAAGCTGAAGTCAGTCCTATCCTTCAGACAGGACAGAATGGAGATTCTCTCCATCTGACTCAACAGCGTGAAGGTTTCCAGATTGCCATGGCTTGGATGCAGGGCACAGTCCAGAGAGCGGGCTGGGCTGGAGCCCAGCATCACCAGGGCCAGCAGCACAGAGACTGAGAGGGCCATTAGGCAGCCAGGGGGTGATTGTACAGGACTGCCTGAAGAGGAAGTCTCAGTAGGCTCTGAGAACTTTGGGTGATGAGTGCCTTTTAAATAGTGAATATAGAAACTTCCATTTTCTGGGTTTTTCCATTGTCATGTTTTTCTTTCCCTTTCTACTTTTTGTTTTGTTTTGTTTTTAATAAAGTCAATTAAAAATGTACATTTATTAACATGAGCACCTAGACGGGGGACTCCAGCCACGTGTGCCTATGCAGTACTTACACAGCATTGGAACATATTTTTTCATATTTTTCACACGTTCCAGGTTGTTCTTGGGAAGAAAAGCACGGACAAAGTAAAAAAAGGGAGAATTTTGTATGCAAGAAATGATTGTCTTTCCAGGTCAGCAGGAAATATAAAAAAGCTTATAAAACAGGAGATTTCAATTTTTCTTATTTGTTCCCTTATTTATACTTTCCCCCTTCTTTAAAAAGTTTTAGTGGTATATGTACCTCGAAGTTATCGCTTGAGTTGATTAGTGAAGATATTATTAGGGAATCAATTTTGCAGATATCATTTGTCAAAAATAAATTACAGTCTGCCAAGCCCTTTGCTAGGTGCTGGTTTCCCTAAAAGATTCAGGTGTGCATGTGTGTGATTCTCTTGGCTCTCTACCAGGTATAACCCTTCACAGTAAGAACTTTGCCTTAGTCATTGTATGGTAATCCAGATAATCTCTTATCTTTAGGTATTCCACTGACAGATGATATCCCACCACACACTCAGGGCTAATGGGGCTGCGATTATATTCAAGGCTTATCATGATATGTCTTCATTGAATCTTTAACATACAGATTATTTTAATAATATTAATGGCAGCAATCTTCAGTTAGATGTAGGTTCTTAACAAAGTGTTTTACGAACAGTATTTCATTTAAACTTCACAACTTCCCTATGAGGTAATTACTCTAATTACATTTTGCAGATAAGGAAACCAAAAACTCAGAGAGGCTACTTAACTTCCTAAAAAACACAATTTAGGGGCACCTGGGTGGCTTAGTGGGTTAAACCTCTGCCTTTGGCTCAGGTCATGATCTGAGGGTCCTGGGTTCGAGCCCCACATGGGGCTCTCTGCTCAGCAGGGAGCCTGCTTCTCCCTCTCTCTCTGCCTGCTTCTCTGCCTACTTGTGATCTCTCTCTCTGTCAAATAAATAAAACATTTTAAAAAAAAGCCACAATTTATTATACATGTGGTACTTCACTGCTATACTGTTTTGCCTCCATATTACTTAATCTTAAGCATTTTCCTTTGGCTATATTCGATTTGCTTGTAATTAATTTAATTTAATCAATTTAATTTAATTTGATTAACTTTAATCAATTTAATGATTTGTTTAATATCTGATTGCCCTGATAAATTGTAAGTTCCCTGAGGGCAGTGATGTGTATCTTGAGTGTCTGTCAGAGTGAAGGCACGCAGAGAGCTTTCTGTCCCATAGCAAGTACAAAAAGGACTATGTTTTCCAAAAGTGAGTAGGTTTAAAATTTGGGCACTGTGTCAGAAAATGATAGTCTTCTGAAAGCAAGGATAGTAAGAATAACTTTTATTCTACAGTATTGTTTTCCAAATAATATCTTCAGTGAGTTTAAAACTAACTCAGGTGATACCCATTAAAATGGATGCTTTAACCTCCGTGATAATTTCTGAAAATATTTCAGATGGGAACAGGGGGTTTCAAAGATCCAGTAGAGATCAACAAAACATATCATTTGGAAGATAGGACTGGAACTTACTTAGCAAGGGAAAAGGGAGCAGTAGCCTCTCCAAGTATATTGTTAAGTCTCTGAGATAATCGAATAGTGTTCTTTAAAATAGATCTATTGGGGCACCTGAGTGGCTCAGCAGGTTAAAGCCTCTGCCTTGGGCTCAGGTCATGATCTCGGGGTCCTGGGATCGAGCCCCGCATCGGGCTCTCTGCTCAGCGGGGAGCCTGCTTCCTCTTCTCTCTCTGTCTGCCTCTCTGCCTACTTGGGATCTCTGTCTATCAAATAAATAAATAAAATCTTTAAAAAATTTAAAAAAAGATTTATTTTAGAGAGCGAGAAAGAGCATGAGCAGTGGGGAGGGACAGTGGGAGAGGGAGTGAGAAACTCAAGCAGACTCTGCTCTGAGCAGGGACCCTAATGTGGGGCTGGACCCCACAACTGGGAGGTTGTGACATGAGCCAAAACCAGGGGTCCAATGCTTAACCTACTGCATCACCCAGGCACCTCCAGATGGTGATTTTTGGTCACTAAGAATGGCAACAGGAGGGTAAGAACGTGCTAAGTGTCCATCTTAGATAGGAGGAAGGATCATCAAAGGAGAAGGCCCCATCTGGTGGCCAGGCTAGTTGACTCTGGGGCCACACTGCTGGGGTTCATGTCATAGCTCCAGCCTCTGCCCTGGTGTGTGACCTTGGGCTCCTCGTTTTTCTCCTCTGTCTTACAGAAATGATAGCCACTCCTCTTCCACTGGGTTGTTGTGAAGACAGGATGATGTCATGTACCTGTAACAATGCCTGGGCAAAATAGGCGCTCAACATGTGTTAGGTGTTGCCACACGGAGAAACTGAACGCATCCGACTGTGGGAACCGGATGGAAGTTCCCTGCTGTGATCTGCTCCCCCTCCCTTCCCTTCCTTCTCAGCTCACTAATATACATTTTTACTTCTTTTTTTTTTTTTTTAAAGATTTTATTTATTTATTTGTTAGAGACAGAGAGCGAGCACAGGCAGAGCGGCAGGCAGAGGCAGAGGGAGAAGCAGACTCCCTGCCGAGCAAGGAGCCTGATGTGGGACTCAATCCCAGGACCCTGGGATCATGACCTGAGCCGAAGGCAGCCGCTTAACCAACTGAGCCACCCAGGCGTCCCTACATTTTTATTTCTAATCTCATCTCTTGTGTGAACATGAGCATGTGTTTATGTGACAGGTAGTTTCCCTCCAAATGACTGACATCTATTAGCTTCCGGGTAATAGCTGACCTCTCACATGTTAATAACATGGCCTTCGCATCTATAACCCAGTCTCTTTTGAGTGTGAGTTGGTATGACCAAGTCTTCGGAATCTAATCTTCTCTGTGAAAAAAAGTAAACAGACAAATATCTAGGTAGATGGGTTCTCTGATTCAGCAAAGCTGAAAACTAGCCAGCCCTTTCAGGTAACAGTCTGCCTTAAAGGGCCAGCTGCCCTCCCTGGGGACTTGTCTCACACAGGCTGGTTTGAGTCTGTCACTCTGCAGAGCTCAGAATCCCTTGTGTAGTTTAAGTAACATTTCGTCATTTGGACAGAGAAGATGCCACTTTTTTTTCCTTTAATTTTCTGCATCTACTTTCCATTTGCCTTTATTGCATTACATTTGCATTACTGCTTCCTTTTACTCTCTAGGAATGTGAAAAAGAGAGAGGCAAGTTCTGATGTCTTAACAATCATACAGGAAGTGTTGTGTCTTCTCTTACGTTTTCCCTTCCTTGTTTTTGCATCAAACCTCAAAGTGGAAATAGAAAAGATTGTGGGGAGCATTAGGACCACTTTTACAAAGAGAAAAGGCAAATAAAAAAGAGAAGGCAACAATTTTATAATTCCATAAAAATAGCAAAGAAAAGCAAGGGTGGCTTAACTATTACTTTGCCAGACTAATACAATGGTCTAGGCTAACACAAAGAGGCTGCCACAAAACAGCAAACACACATTCTAACAACTTGAACACCCCCATGGTAGTAGAGGTTGCATTTTACTCTTATTGTGGGCAAGATTAGAGGTTTAATCATCTGGGTAGCCTGAGCTCAGTGTAATAATTGGCACATAGTAAATGTTCAGTAATTTTCTCAATTAAGCAGAGTAAATAAAATCAAATTTGACAAATTAAATGTTTTGCAGCAGAGAATAAGGTGAGATCCGCATATACACAAATAGGGTATGTTTCACACCCAATCAACACTTCCAAGAGAGCCAACTAGAAGGGGAATAAAGAAGATTTTAAAAAGAAGCCTGGTAAATCTTCCTTAAAAGTTGTTCTTAACATGAGGAAAAAAGACCCAGATAGCTCTATCATTAGTTCGAAGTTGGTTTTTGTTAAGATGGTAAGCATTCCATTGAATTAAGGCTTCTAATTTTTTAGTGGATGAATTTTACTTCGATTGTAGGAGTACAGAAAGAGTTGAAACTAATGACAACTTTCCAGACCCTTGATGAGAAAGTAAAGGCCCAAATGGGGAAGCACAAAGTTCTAAAGGAAACTCAGAAAATTACAACTTTTCATTTAATACCTAAGAGACCTGTAGACAGAAGATTTTCAGAGAAGCTGGACAATATCTCACCATCTCCACCACAAGGACTTCTTGGAACTTACCAGTGGCTTGCCAAGTACTTCAGTACTTTCTTTACTGATGATGACTTTCTAACCCAAGAGCTCCATTAGCTGTGACCTGTCTTAGAGCTGTAATAAAAAGTGTTGGTTTTTGACTTACTAAATTTAAGACATTTCTCCAGACTTTTTCCAAAGTCCTAATTCTGCAAACTAAGTATAAAAATATGTGGTGCCCTTCATTCGTTCATTTATTGGCCTTGGGGATAGAGTCTTTTTTTTTTAAATATTTTATTTATTTATTTGACAGACAGAGATCACAAGTAGGCAGAGAGGCAGGCAGAGAGAGAGAGGGAAGCAGTCTCCCTGCTGAGCAGAGAGCCCGATGCGGGGCTCGATCCCAGGACCCTGGGATCATGACCTGAGCCGAAGGCAGAGGCTTTAACCCACTGAGCCACCCAGGCGCCCCAGGGGATAGAGTCTTGAGTATGAGATGCATAGTTTCACTGGAGTATATTGGAACAAAAGACATAGCCATTAAAGCAGTAGTTATAATATAGTGAGGTATTTACATTTGGGATCTGGGCTACACAGAAATAAAAATGGTATGGCAGTGAGTGTCCTGGGTAGCTCATTTAGAGTACTTTCAGTTTTTCCCAGGGAAGTGCTACGAAGTAGGAGACTGGAAAAATGAGTAGGAGTTTGTCAAGCATCACATGGAGGGCAAAATTTCCCAGGGTAAAAAGCAACTGCATGGGGAGGAGGTAGCCCTGTAGCAGGAAAGGGCCTGGTACATTTGAAAGAGTGAAAAAGACTAGAGTAGTGCACTGTATTGACAGACGGAAAGTATGGCCTGTAATGACGCTGGAGAAACGCAAGCAGGTCCAACAATAGACTATGTCAAAGATGTTAGACTTTATCTTAGGAGCCAAAGAAAGCTACCTTAGGGTTTAAAACAAGAGAGTAGTCTGACCAGAGCAGGTGCAGGGAAATCCATCAGACTAGTGGTTCTCAACGTGTGGTTTGTGGGCCCCTAGGAGTCCCCAGGATGCTTTAAGGGGCTCCATGACATCAAAATTACTTTTATAATAATACCAGGACATTATTTGCTTTTTTCCACCACATTAAGAACTTGCACTGATGGAGCAAAAACAATGGTGGGTAAAACTCCTGGTGCCCATGTCAATCAAGGCAGTGGCACCAAAATGTACCAGGAATTACTATGCTTTTTACTATAACATACTTGAAGTAAAAGGAAAGCCAGTTTAACTTAATAATGCCCTTGATGAAATAGAAAGAGTATTAATTTTATTAAGTCTTCTGAGTACACATCTTTTGAATTTTCTCTGTGATAATCTTTTAAGAATCTGTGTGACAAGAACTTCTGTCACATGCATGATGTTTGTTTTGAGGAAAAACCCAGCTGTAATTGTTTGAGTTGTCAAACGACACTCTTCACAGAATCCATTTTTACTTGAAAGAATGACAGACAAGCTAGGGTTACTCAGACTCAGGCATGGGACAAACATTTTCTCAAGATACTTACAAAGTGAACTTGTAACTCAAAGAAAAATGTTAGTTGCCAATGATAACCTATAAACTTTCAATAGAGAATTAAAATTTTTGAAAACCTACCACTGTGAACTTGACAACTTCTCAATACTTAAAAGACTTTTGTGGGGTTCCTGGGCGGCTCAGTCAGCTAAGTGGCTGCCTTCGGCTCAGGTCATGATCCCAGGGTCCTGGGACTGAGCTCTGCATTGGGCTCCCTGATCAGTGGAGAGCCTGCTTCTCCCTCTTCTTCTCCCTCTGCCTTCTGCTCTGCCTACTTGTGCTCTC
>RCUC01069871.1:0-20866 GCA_003697995.1 Taxidea taxus jeffersonii | reverse complement strand
CTGAATGGAGGGCAGAAAGCAAACGTAGCTTTCCCCAGGACTGTGTGAAGGTTGTCTGCTTTTAGCATTTGACTGCTGGTTATACAGAACAGAAGGATGGTACTAGAGTAGAGGCAGAGTTCAGGTCAGATCTAGCCTGGCACATGCATGTGCGTGCATGCGCGTGTGCGCATGTGTGACGTGGGAGAGCAGTAAGAGAGCACAAACAAGGAGGCTGAAGAAGAGGAGAGAGAGAGAATAGAGAGTTGTCTGTGTAGTAATGGGCTGGAGAGAGAGCTTCCTGTGACTGGAGGAAGAGCCTGCCTTTTAAACACACCTGCCCTCAGGGAAGCAGGAGAGAAGCAAAAGACCAAAACCTGAGGATCTTAACATTTATAGTGAAAGCTCCAATCATCCAATCAAGATGTCATCAAACTTGGCACTCCTTGGGGAATTTGATAAAATGTGTGAGGAAGGAGACAGAGCCACAAACCCCCCTCTCCTGGTGCGCAAACCAAGAAACAAAGGGGGCATTCTTTACATTCCTCAGGAAAGAGTACCAGTGGAAGCCTCTTCACTTCTTCTATGGCCTTCAGCCTGATCCTGTGCTGTAGGGGACTCCTGCCTATGCATGTGGATAATGCTGCTCCCAAGTCTTTGCTCCACTCTTACCTGCTCAGAGAGTTGCCCCCTGGTCATCATTCTGGTGGCCTTGTCAACCTCAGGAGAATGGCTGGGGAGGAGGGGTAGGCCCTGGAAGTAGACTCCTTTGGGCACAAATTTCCTGTGTCCTTTGAGTGGGACTGGGTCCTGGGAGGGGACACAGGTTTTAAGGGGGCACTCCCCACTACTCAATGGACTTGGTTGTGAGGGCCTCAATCACAGCAGGGCCAGAGCAGTCACCCCCGAAAGCAATGCTTTCCAAACATGAATGTGCATACACATCACCTAGAGCTTATTAAAACAAGGCTCTTGGGCTTAACTTTAGATGTAGATCTTCTACTCTAGATTCAGTGCGTATTTATGAGAAACATCCAGATGATGCTGATGCTGTAGGTGGACCATACTTAACAGTATGAAGAGGAGAGCCATGAGCAGGAGCCCTGGATGTTTCAGACTATGTACACAGAAATCCTACTAAATCCTGGCCTCAGAGTGTTCCTTCATCTGATGTCAGGATTGTTACCATAATTTTAGTGAAGGATCTGGAGTAAGGATGGACTGTTGAAAAGGGACCCTGGAGCAGACACCCAATGATAATTACTGGTCAAAAGGTCACGTTGGGACTAGCAGCACTAGTGACTTGAGGCTGAATTTTAAAGGAAAGTGACTAAGGTGAACAAACAAACAGAACCTCCCTCATGGGGGTCACTGCTGGTATTAGAAATGGAAAGGGAACAAGGTGAAGATGAGTTTGCCCCAGTTTTGTGTAGGACAAATGATGGAGAAATCAAGAACAAGACTGGACCTAATATTTGGGGCTCCATCTTGATTGTAATGAAAAATTCCATGCTGAAGTAAAACCAATGAAATGAAGCATTAAATGTTAACTTTGCAGATTTATCAAGATGGGAAGAAGGAAACATTTGGAAAAATTGGGGGGAGGGAGGTGTAGTCCTAGACAGCTGTCTTCTGCTGCCATATGGTTGGATCTAGCTGTTCTAAACACTTTAAGCTGCTAAAAAGATTAGTTTGCCTGCCTAACAGGTGACATGTAACTAAAGCTGTCACATGGAAGAGCTTATATCTGCAGTTATGTGTTTTATTCTCCTTAGAAAAAACACTGAGAACAAGCAGCCCTTTCTTCCCAAAGGAATCTCCACTTGAACTCTGGGTGAAATGGATTTCCTAGGAAACAAATCTCATGGATGATTCTAGAGCTCAGTCATTTATGTCCTGAAAATGAGTCAGTGAAGCTTTTCATAATGTCAACTCTTCCCTCCACTCCATTCTCAATTGAGCATGTGCTAAGATTTTGAAAGAGACATTTACTAGTTGATCACAACTTAAAAGCTTTTACATATTAGAAATATGACCATAGTTATGAGGCTAGCAGAATTTAAAAAATAATTTTATTTTCTATTGTTATAGCAATTTTTTGTAATCCAAAATTCATTTGACTTACCCATGTATTTACTATGTTCACTGCTTTCTAATCTGTCTGAGTCCCAGAGGCGCCATCTGTTTTTGGTTTGTTTGTTTTAGTCTAAAGAAATTAAGCCATTAAGAACTACCATTAAAAGTTGATTTTAGGGGTTCCTGGGTGGCTCAGTGGGTTAAAGCCTCTGCCTTCAGCTCAGGTCATGATCCTAGGGTCCTGGTATCGAGCCCCGCCTCCGGCTCTCTCCTCCACAGGGAGCCTGCTTCCCTTCCTCCCTATCTGCCTGCCTCTCTGTCTACTTGTGATCTCTGTCAAATAAATAAATAAAAAATCTTTAAAAAAAGTTGATTTTTAGATGAGTCTATAAGTGATAAATTTTCTCAGCTTTTATTTGTCTGAACATGTCTTTGTTTTGTATCCATTCTGGATTGAAATTTTCTCTCAATAGCAAATTCTAGATTGATAGTTGGTTTTCTTTTAGGTATCTCTCATTGTTTTCTAGCTCCCACTGTTGCTGTTAAGAATTCAACTAGTTCTCAGATTCTTGCTCCAATGAAGGTGTCTTTTATTCTCTGGCTGCCTTAATATTTCATTTTTGTCTTCGATTTTTTTTTTTTTTGGTAGTTTCATGTAGGCAAGAGGTTTTAGGGGCTTCTTAAATCACTGGGTATATGTATTTTATCAGTATGGGAAATTTTCAGTCATTATGTCTTCAAATATTACCCCCTTCTTGACTCTCTAGGACTCAAACACTGATATATCATCTCATTACATCAACTGTATGTCTACCTTCTGTTGTGACTTTACTTTTTTTTAAAAATATGAATAATCTCCTTTGGCCTGTCTTAAAATTCATCAGTTTTCTCTTTTCTTGTGTCTTGTGTCTGAAGCCCATCCAATGAATTGTTAGTTCTGTTTTTTTTCCATTTTGTAAATTCAAACTGATTATTTTGTAGCTTGGTGATACTACTCGTATGGCTTCCAATTCCTTATTGACATTTTAGTGTTTTGCCTTTATATAATAAGTGAGCATAATAAGCACAGTATTTTTTATAGTTTGAATCAAATTATTCTAATGTCTAGATTCCAAAACACAATTTCTTTTGAGCATAATAAGCACAGTATTTTTTACAGTTTGAGTCAAATTATTCTAATGTCTAGATTCCAAAACACAATTTCTTTTGTCCCTTCTTTCTGTTGATTATGACTCATGTTTTGTCCAAAGGCAAGCAATTCTTTATTTCCTGGGCATACATTTAAGAAGTCACAAATGTAAGTAATCTGATACCTAGAGTAATATTGTCTTTCTCCAGAGAGGACTTTTTATTGCCTCTTCCAGGAAGCTGAGGGTGCTAACAGTCTATGAACAAGGCTTGGGTTTCTGTTGGTTACCTCTATAGATAATCCCTGAGTCTTCTAAATCCATAACTCCATTTCAGAGTAGAGTCTTTGAGGATCCCAGTCCTTTGCAAGGGACTTTGTATTAGCATTTCTGCCTTTGCAGGAGTTGGAGTTGAGTTCTGACCTCTTCATTCATCCCCAGGTCAGCCTACCTGCTTAAATTCACCTTCTCAATCATTTTTGAGCACAGTTTGGTAGTGTAAGCAGTCCATGTTGTTGTGCAACCAATCTCCAGATTTACATCTTTCAAGACTGAAACTATCTAGCAGTTGAACTACAAGTCCTCATTTCTCCTTTCCCAAGCTCCTGGTAGCCACCATTCTACTTTCTGTATCTATCCAAGGTACTTCATATAAGTGGAATCATGCAGTATTTATCTTTTTGTGACTGATTTATCTCACTTAGAAATATCCTCAAGGTTCATTTAGGTTGTGGCATGAGTCAGACTTTCCTTCCTTTTTATGACTGAATAATATTTCATTGTATGTATATATATACTATGTTTTGTCAGCTGTTCATCTATTGATGCACATTTGGGTTGCCTCCACATTTTGGCTATTGTAAATAGTGCTGCAGTTAACCTGGGTCCTAGGAATATGGATGTTGCGTTTTTGTCCCTGATCCCAGGTCCATGGTGTCTTTTCCAACACCATTCTCCAGCTCCCTGATTCCCAGACATTGACTGGGTGTCCAGCAATTAAATTAAATTCTGACACTAACTACCCAGAGTTAGTGCAGATCCCACAAATTAAGTGGTTCAGTCCCACAAGAATGTTCCCACTTCAGATACCAGCCACAAGTAGGGTACCCAGACTGCCCACACTTTGCCTATCCAAGGACAAACTTAGGGGTTTCCAAAGCCCCCCCCCCCGATTCAATATCATGCTAGGATGACTCAAAGAACTCGGATGAACACTTTACTCATATTTACCAGTATGTTATAAAGGATACACCTCAGGCCCAGCCAAAGAAAGAGGTACACATGGCAAGGTTGAGAGGGAGTGCTGCAGATCTTGCAGGCCCTCTCTGGTCACACCACCCTCCCAGTACCTCGATGTGTTTGGAAACTTCCAAAACCTCTTTGTTTAAGGGTTTTTATGGAGGTTTCATTATGAATGTATGAATGAATAAATCACTGGCCATTGGTGATTAAACTCAATCTCTAGCCCCTTTCTCCTCCCTGGAGGTAGGGCAAGGGTAGGGCCAAAATTTCCAACTGTCATTTAATTTAACCTCTCCATTTTAAAGACAAGAAAACAAATTTCATGAAGGAAAAGATGAGAAAACAAAAGTTATAGTGGAGTTTTGGTTTTGTGTAGTTACCAATATTCTTTATTAAAAAATGGTGCAGGTGAAGTCGGCTTATAGTTTTCATTTGCTGGCTCTATTTGTTGGCCTTAGACACTAACCTAACACTGTACAAGCTGTGAGCCAGAGGGAACATCATCTACAATCAAAACATTTCGATTCTCCTAACATGATTAAAAAATACTGAAGTTTGTAGAGTAGGCCAAGCCTGAGATAAAATATTTCCACACCCAATACAAGCTCTAACATAAAGACTCTATCGTACAAAAAGTTTTGATGTATTTTTGTGTCCTTATGTAGATGAATTCTTTTTTTTTTTTAAAGATTTTTATTTATTTATTTGACAGAGATCACAAGTAGGCAGAGAGGCAGGCAGAGAGAGGGGGAAGCGGGCTCCCTCTGAGCGGAGAGCCGGACACAGGGCTCGATCCCAGGACCCTGACATCATGGCCTGAGCCAAAGGCAGAGGCTTTAATCCACTGAGCCACCCAGGTGCCCCTGTAGACAAATTCTTAAAAAGAGGTCAGAAATGCTTCCTTGATGATTTCTCTTCCAGATGAATATGTCAGCCAACCTAATATGTTAAGATACAAAAATCTTAAAATCAGGAAGATCTTATTCTTTTCTATTTCTGAATGGGGCCCAAGTTCCATTTGATGCTCTTATATTCTTATATTACTCTTATATTATATTCTTATATTACACTGAGATGCTGAAAAAGGGCATTGAGATCCTGAAAGTCCACAAAATGGGAACCAAAGGAGGTCTAAAATCATTACAGTGGAGTTAGGTTGAGCTGGCTTTGGATTATCTACCTTATTTAATACTTTCTTACAAAAGAATTGCCTGGAATTTATTTCGTGTTTACCAAGTAACTCCAGAAAATTTCAGTATATTCTTCCTCGGGATAAGTAGCAACAGCAATAACAAAATGTAGAAAGCATTTACTCTATTCCCTTGTTTCCCTTAATGGATGTCCCCTTTCATTCACTTTTCAAAATGACAATAACAGTAATTAAACATCATGATGGTATTGATCACATTCTCAGACTATTTACAAGTAGGAGCGATTCCATTATTATCTGGTGTAATTGCTCATAAACTAGAAAAATGTCTGAGTAAAAATAATTTAGTAGAACTTGCAAAGTCTCAATGATACCGTATATGTGCATACTTGTGTGTGGTGTTTACATATAATTAAAACAACCCAAATTTGAATTTGTTTCCTTTTAAGAGGCATAAGGGATAAATTACTCAAATAACCCCTATGTATTTATATAGGTCCCCTATGTATTTATAAGTCTCTGATATTAAGGAATATTACAAAGCAACATGAAAATAGCATGTACATTTATGAGGTCATGTAATGTGGTGCCACAGTTATTCTGAGGGGAGAGTATGGGCAATTCCCACTAGATCAGGGCACTTAGCCAGAGCTCTCAAACTTCACCTAGGGTCCAGGAAATCAACTTTCAACCCAAGACCAAAAAGTGTGTCATTCTTAAAGGGGTCAGTGCAGATAATTCCTAACTGACTCACAGCAGCACTTACCAGATATTTGCCATCTTAGTGGGAGACAGAAGAACTTTCTGGAATAAATGTAAATTCTCCAAAGTTTGGCCTAAATGACCCATGATGAATTTCAGTGTCATTCCCACACAAAAATCCAAACCCCAAGGAAGCAACAAGTACAGTGTAAAATTATTCAGCTTTTTAAAGCTATGGTTGGGTAATCAGCACAGACTTTCTGGTAATAGCATGTTAGAATGAAAGAGTCAGAGGCTATTTCCCAGGATATTTTCTTTACAGTAAAATGAAATAGAATAGAGGAGATATTATGGGCCTATAATAATGTACGCTACCCTGGTGGGAAATAGAAAAAGGTAGTGCTTCCCAACCCGCTTTCACATCTTGACACACAGAGAAATTTAAAATTATTTTAATGGCATATCTGGTTGCTTTTGGCTAGAGATGATTGGCCTGTGTCCCTGCTGGCCACCTGTAGGACTAAGGGCTCAGCATCATGGGCATTGCTGCAGCTCCTTCCCAATCCACAAGAGTTTCATGCTTCTGGCATGGTTTATTGAAAACATCTCATTAGAATTAACACTATGTAATACTTAGTATGTACCAGGCACTGTTCTAGGACCTTTCCATATCTTATTTAATTTTAACAAAACCTATGACCCATGTAGTATTATTATCATTTCCAAGTAGCTGAGGTATAAAGAGACTGAAGAACTTGTCCAAATTGCTTATAATGGTAGAGCAGGAACTGGAACTCTAGCCATCTGGCTCCAGAGTTTGTGCTCTTTACCACCATTCTAGATCTAGTACTAGAAGAGATTAGGAAAGACCCCAATGAATCTGACCAGTCATAAAGGGGCCTATACTTTAAGATCCCCAAAGGACATGGATATTCTTCTGCTTTGTAGGAAACTGCACATCAGCTCTCACAGTAGTGCTTAGTGTTGGTGTCAGGGCTATGAGCAAAAGGCTGCCCCAGGGAAAAGCCCACCAAAGTGGTAGTGATGGATTAACAACAACAACAAAAAAAAAAAAAAAAAAGAAGAAGAAGAAGAAGCAAAGGTTGGGCAGAGAAGAGAAGATCCACAAACTCAGGAAAAGTTTACTGTAAAATTTGTTGCTGCTGAAGTAGGTCTAGAATTTTAAGAAAATTTCCAGAAGTTGGTTCATTTCTGCCAAGTATAATGGTTGTATTCATGGAAGCTGCCCATTTGAATGTGCTCAGAGCCACATCCCCTCTTTAATTCTACCATCTCTGACTGAGATCACTAAGAATTGAGAATAAACATAACAACAGACTTCCAGTTTCAGCTCTGGCATGTAAAGTGCTTAAAAGTTGCCATGCTGAAGTCGCATTAAGGAAAAAGCTGAACAGAAAAATCAACAACTCTTCTTAGATCTGTTGAGGAGTGAGATCATGGAGTAAACAGTGCTCCCCAAACTGGAGAGACTGACAGATGAATACAGATAAACACATCTTACAGATGGAGAGAAACCTCCACAGGAGTTGATGCTGGGCTAGGAAAATCTCATATATATTTGACAAATTGCTGGGGGCTCAGAGAGGACAACTCTGAGAATTAAAAACTATAGGGGAACCCAACTACGGAGTGCCTACACGTTATGGAGTTTCAGTTCCAGGAACTCTACCTGGTCCTTACAGTGTCAGAGGACTGACGTGGCCCACCTCAAGACTTACTATAAAGCTACAGTAATCCAGACAGCCTGGTGCTGGTGAAAGAACAGACAGACAGATCAGTGGAACAGAATAGAGAGCTCAGGAATAAATCCACACAAATACAGCCTGCTGATCTTTGATAAAGAGCAAAGGCAGTACAATGGAGCAAAGATAGTCTTTTCAATAAATTGTGCAGGAATATTAGGTCATCCCTATGCTAAACAACAACAACAACAACAACAACAACAAAAACTAAACAGCTTTTACAGCCTTCACTAAAATTAACTCAAAATGGGTCACAGACCTACGTGTAAAATACAGAAGTATAAATCTCCTAGAAAATAACATGGCAGAAAAGACAACTGACCTTATGTATGATGGTGAATTTTTAAGTACAACACCAAAGGTGTGATTCATGAAAGAAATAGTTCTTAAGCTGAACTTCATTTAAATTAAAAGCTCCTGTGCTGTGAAAGACAGTGTTAAGAGAATGAGAAGATAAGCTACAGGTTGGGAGAAAATATTTTCAAAACACTTGTCTTTATAATGGGCTATTATCCAAAATATAGGAAAAAAACCCTTCAAATGCAAAAATAAGAAAACAAACTAATTAAAAAATGGGAAAATCATCTGAACAGACCTCTCACTAAAAAAGATATATGGATGGTAAATAAGCATGTGAGATGTTCCATACCATACGCTATTAAGGAAATATAAATTAAAATAGCAATGAGGTTGAACATTACCTTAGCCATCAGGGAAATTCAAATCAAAACCACATTGAGATACCACCTACACCAGTTAGAATGGCAAAAATTAACAAGGCAGGAAACAACAGATGTTGGAGAGTTTGTGGAGGAAGGGAAACCCTCTTACACTATTGGTGGGAATGCAAGCTGGTACAGCCACTAAGGAAAATAGTGCGGAGCTTCCTCAAAAAGTTAAAAATGGATCTACTCTACGACCCAGCAATTGCATTACTGGGTATTTACCCCAAAGATAAAGATGTAGTGAAAAGGAGGGACACCTGCACCCCAATGTTCTTAGCAGCAATGTCCACAGTAGCCAAACTGTGGAAGGACCCAAGATGTCCTTCAGCAGATGAATGGATAAAGAAGATGTGGTCCATATATACAATGGAATATTACTCAGCCATCAGAAAGGATGAATACCCAATATTTGCCAACATGGATGCAACTGGAGGAGATTATGCTAAGTGAAATAAGTCAAGCAGAGAAAATCAATTATCATACAGTTTCACATATTTGTGGAACATAAGCAATAGCAGGGAGGACATTAGGAGAAGGAAGGGAAAAATGAGGGGGCGATATAAGAGGGTGAGATGAACCATGAGAGACTATGGATACTGGGAAACAAATTGAGGGTTTTAGAGGGGAGTGGAATGGTGGGATGGGTTAGCCTGGTGATGGGTATTAAGGAGGGCATGTATTGTATGGAGCACTGGGTGTTATACTCAAACAATGAATCATGGAACACTACATCAAAAACTAATAATGTACTGTATGGTGTCTAATGTAACATAATAAAAAATAATAAAATAGCAATGAGGTACCCCTATGCACTTATTGGAATTACCAAAGTCCAGAACACTGAAAACACTAAATGCTGGTTGAGGATTTGAAGCAACAAGAACTGCTGTTCCCTGCTGTGTGAATGTCAAATGGTACAGCCACTTTGGAAGATATTTTGGCAATTTCTTACAGAACTAAACATACTCTTATCATAGGATACAGAAATTGTGCTTGTTGATGTTTACTCAAATGAATTGAAATCTTATGTTCACACAAGAACCTGCACATGAGTGGGTGCTTATAGCAGTTTTATTCACAAGTGTCAAAACTTGGTTGCAACTAAGATGTCCTTCAGTAGGTAAATGGATAAACTGTGCTTTATACAAATGATGGAATATTGTCCAGCATTAAAAGTAGTTGAGGCCTCTCCTTCTTGCTCATCAATTTTATGAAGAATATTTAGAACATAGTAAAACAATTTACTCATTTATTTGTCTCTGAATTTTTAGTAGGTTTTCTCAAACCTAGATTTCACTAATGGACTTTGACACTTTCCACTTTCTAAACCATTTGCGTGTTTGTGTGTGTGTGTGTGTGTGTGTGTGTTCTTATATTCTCAGCTGTTGGCTTTGTCTTAAAAGCTCATTTTTGAAAAAAAATAGAATTATAATTATTATTGTTTTGTGTTCAGCCATAGATGGCTTGAAAAAGAGTTTGAACCTCACAGTTCCCTCAGGATAAAGCAGGAGAATTCCAAGTTATGATAAACCCACTACAGCCCTTTATTATGGAAGATTACTAGGGGAATATGAGCTCTGGCTTTGCAGGGCATCTTTGAAATTTATAAGTGCATAGATGTGTTTGCCAAGAGTATTTGCATAGTTTTAGTAGGGCTACATATTTTCTACCTTTATACTGTCTTCACCTTTCATTAAATATTTTTAAAAAAGTGATCTTGAAATCACTCTTAGTCTAATTAACAGCTTGACTGCTGATGTGTGCACAATTGCTCTCAGAAGTGTTTCCTTTGGAAACCAACAATTTTCAATGTTCTGTGGCATTAAAGAAATACTTCGAGGTATGAAACATTTTAGTTATATTATTTAGACACTAAATGCATATGTATATTCTATAAATTTCACATTTCTATGTGTTTCTATATAAATGCTTGTGTGGATGGTATATGTAATTGTGTTTGTATGTGTATGTATAAAATCCATTTTAGGTATCTCAAACTGGTATTCTTGTACCTCAAATAGATTTGTAGAATGTATTATGTAATTCAGAGATGATCTGTTCTGACTCATTTCTTTCACCTTAGATTGGGATCTGGGGTAATGCTAAATTCTGATTAATAGATTTTTGGTTAATGAGTAGCAATGATAGAGTTTATTCTATTCTTTTTTATCCAAGGTTCTGTTCTGACAGTCTGTTTTAAAGTGACTATCACTGTCTCTGTCTCCTTTTCTTTTCCACATTGCTGACAGGCATGAAGTCTTCTCCTCTCTGCCACCTCCCTTCCCACTTGCTCTTTGTCTGGCTAATTGCTGCATGTTAATTCATGTTTCAGCTCTGAGACCACTTCTCAGCGGTCTTGACAAATAACCCACTTCATGTTGGGATGAATTGTCTTTGTGTAGGTTTCCAGGGTGTCATATGTTCTTTACCTTGGAACTTAATCATACTGTACTGGAATTCTCAGTCTATCTATATGTCTGTCTATCTATCAATCATCGTCTCCCTTTCTACATGGATATATATCTCTTCATTAGACCATTAGCTCCTTCAGAACAAGGATAGTAAACTGTTCATTGTTTTATTTCCCAAATCCATCAGCATTTGCCATATATTCGGTGCTCATTATATATTTGTTGGATGAATGAATGAAGAATCTGGTTTCTATTAGGCCCAAGCTAATTTCTTTTACTCCATCATCAAATTAGCAATGCAGGTAGCAAAGCTTACTTTAGGAATGGAAGCCAACTGATCTGTAATTCTGATTTTAGCCAAGAAGGTTTTGAGATGATTGAAAATGTCATCTGTTATTTTTGTCTATTGACATTCATGTGTGTTACTTGCATGAAAACCTGAAAGGAACTGTATTAATATTTGGAATGACTACTCCTATCTGTTCTAAAAACCATATGTTTTGGTATCACAGTTACTGTCTCCCCCATCTGTTCAGTACACAAAGCTGTTTCTGATGAAGAGAGAAGAAAATCATTTCTGAGGGCAGTGTCTGCACAAGACCCAATCAGACAGACCAGAATGTCTCATTCAGAGACAAATGCCTGACAATATTGTTGGAATTGTAGTAGCCATGAGAATCACCCCACACCTCCAACCCATGCAGTCCCTATAATCCAGTGTGTTTCTCAAAGACTGGGTTCATGTTTATTTTTCTTTTAAAGATCTATTTATTTTAGAGAGAGAGAGGGAGAGAAAGCATGTGCATGTGTGAGTTGGGGGAGGAGCAGAGAGAGAGGGAAAGAACCTCCAGCAGACTCCCTGCAGAGCACAGAGCTCAACACGGGGCTCCAACTCACTACCCTGAGATCATGACCTGAGCTGAAACTAAGACTTGGATGCTCAATGGACTAAGCCATTCAGGGGCCCCATCATGTTTATTTTGAAAGAAAAAGTACTTGGGTGCCTGGGTTGCTCAGTCGGTTGGGCAACGGCTTTCTGCTGAGGTCATGATCCTAGATTCCTGGAATCGACTCCTGCATGGTACTCCCCACTTGGCAGGGAGTCTGCTACTCCCTCTGACCTTCTCGCCTCTCATGATCTCAGTCTCATTCTCTCTCTCAAATGAATAAATAAAAATATTTTTTAAAATAAAGTGCTTGATGCTTTTAACTGCAATGAACTGTTTATTAAAAGAAAAAAAATTGGGACGCCTGGGTGGCTCAGTTGGTTAACTGACTGCCTTCGGCTCAGGTCATGATCCCAGCGTCCTGGGATCAAGTCCCACATTGGGCTCCTTGCTCGGCAGGGAGCCTGCTTTTCCCTCTGCCTCTGCTTGCCACTCTGTCTGCCTGTGCTCGCTCTCTCTCTCCCCCTCTCTAACAAATAAATAAATAAAATCTTAAAAAAAAATTGATGGAACTGTTAATATAATCAAACAAGAAGCCATTAGACTGGGGTGGCTCCAATGCCTTGAAAGTCTTCTAAGCAAACCAAAACCTGAGCCAGAGTCATTGTGCTCGTATCCCAGAAAATGAAACTTCACAGTCACAAAGTCACAGCCAACTAGGCTTTTCCAAATGAGGCAACTGCTTAACGTCCAAACCCAACAAATAATTTCCTTGCTTTGCTTGTGTGTTTCCTCTATAAAACCCCCTCTCTTAGCTCCTATGGTAGAGTGTGCCTAATCACTTTTGATTTGGCACTGCTCAAAGAAACTCTTGAAAAGTTGAACATGCCACAGCTAATATTTTCACAAAGCTAATGTGGTGGTCACCATCCCATGTGTGTGGTCACCCTGGTGTACTCTAGAGACCCTCGGCCACTAGTGTGAACAGAAGTAATGATCAGGAATGCTGAGTGACTTAAGGTTTAACAGTGAATCCCTCTGCTCCAAAGTTTCAAAAATATCAAAGGTTTCAAGAAGTTATGAAAATAAAAAAGGTATCTTGGACAAAAAGTGAGAGGGTAGAACAAGATGTGGTTTTCATTTACCTTCACTGAGGTTAGCTTGTTAGAACAGGTAGGAATTCTTGCAATAGTGTCTTCCTGCAATTAAACATTGAGAGTATAGGTTTTAATTAGGTCAGGAGGCACAACGAGGCAGGCCAATAGTTCTTGGGTTCCTGAGCCCTGGGTACTTGGAAGCTCCAGTTCTAAGAGCTGATTGCCATTAGAAGGATATATGTGGGCCCCAGGAAGGCAAATAGACTAAGGATAAAGAGGGTCTCCTATTCATGCCATTATGTCTTGGGATTGGCTTGGCCAAGCTGTGTTCTTAAGATGTCATTTTGCAGTCCAGTAACTTGAAATTCTAGTCTCTTGGCAACAAGCACCAAGACCTCCATAAGCATTCCTTTTATTTTATAACATCTCTGGACATCATTATTAAAATGGAAAAAAATATAAAAGAAACACTGACCTTCTGCATTGCAACCCTCTTTGGCTTGAAGCAGAAATAATGTCTTGAATTTTCTCTTTCTGATTAGATTTCAGTTTTGTGAGTATGCTTTCCAGTTCTTTGTATAAAGTTGCCTTTTATGAAGCATGTAGCCTGGAATTAAAGATAGTGATATCTCACAGCCTCACTTCTCTGCAGTTACAAAAGTGTGACCACATAGAGTAGACGTGCAGACATTTGAAGTACACAAATTCTATCTTGTCAACAGCCCAACCTCCCCCAAGACTCCTGCCAAGAAAATGCTCTAAGCAGGCAGGGTGGACCCACAAGCCAGCTAAGTGCTGTCACTGATCCAGTTTAATCAGACATCTCGCTACTAATTTACATCCAGAGATTTTTTTTTTTAGCTCATTAAATGAATTGGAATAAAAACCTGGCTTGTCAGTTCTTCCGTTCTGTGCTTCTACAGAACCAGGTGAAGTAAAATTAGCTTTGCAAACAAGGATTATTTAGGTTTTGATTATTCACAAGTGTACATTATGTATTGTTAATGGATTACTTCAGTTATCATTTCTATTTTTCTGAGCCCAGGTTGAAGTGTGTGTGTGTGTGTGTGTGTGTGTGTGTGTGTGTGTTCAAGAGTCTCAGAATTTAAAGTGAAGGTTGCTTGCTGCTCACCTCAAGGCCAGGAAAATGGGCTTCACAGGAGAACACTTGGAGAACTTTATGTGTGTCCCATTGCCTTTAGGCCAAATGGGTTGATTCCCGCATTACTCTCCTTGGAGTGGACCTCCTCCTCATGGGTTTTGCTGGGCCAGATGAGTTCCCAAGTGTAGAGAGACAGCATAGATCCTACCCAAGAGGGCCTCCTGTTGGGGTGAGCAGACCCCAGGACAGAGGAAATTCTTTGGGAAGAGTAAGACACCAGCCGGAATACAGAGGCAACCACTCTTAGCAAGGGAAAGCTGAGTAAGAGAATCCTAGTGACTCAGGCAGGAGGAATGCCTCTGAGAACCCCTGTAAGTACTGTAGCCACTGGAGCATCAGTAGCTTTAGTGAATGAAAAAACAAAAATAAATACAGAATGCCTGGTTAAACTTGAATTTCAGATAAACGATGAAGTTTTTCTGATGCTCAAATCTAACTGGGTGTCTTGGATTTTTATCTGCTAATTCTGCCTATCTGAAAAAGTCAGATTCCAACATGTATGAGGCTAAGAGAGCACAGTGCTATTGTGTTTATGTTCTTTATGATCTGGAGGAGTCAGAAGCTGGGTTAGAAAGAAAAGTGAGGTTAAAAAAACACAGGAAAAGAATCAGCCAAATGCCCCTCCACCCAATGCTGCACAGTTATGTTGGGAAAAGAAAGAAGTAATTTTGACTCTCTTTGATAGAGCCATTAATTACAGATTTGGTTCTTCCATTTCTAAAGAAAAAAGTCATGAGATGGCTTGAATTTTCACACGGGGCCAATGGAAGACCAGGACCTCATGGAATACTTTTAAAGGGACCACAGGAAAGAAAAAAACTTATTATAGTTAATAATACTGTATTATACATTTGAAAGTTGCTGAGAGTAGATTTTAAAAGTTATCACATCATACAAAAAGATTGCAAATATGTGAGGTGATGGCTGTTAACTTATGCGGTAATCATTTTACTATATATATATTTGCTATATATAACATATATTACTATAAACATATATATGTTTATATATAGTTATATAGTTATATATATATAGTTTATATATGTAGTATACCTTAAATTAATGCCATATTATATGTTAAATCTATCTTAATACAGCCCAAGGAAGAAAATTGCTTTGTGATTATTTCTCCACAAGTCCTTTATGCCTATCATGATGGTTACAACTTTGTTGTTGTTTTAATTGTTGATGCTCATGGAATAAGATGTTTAATGAACATATCCACAGTACCCACAAATTTAGAGCTATGAAGACTGGGACCCCAAACTAGGCACCATAGGAAACAAGTTTCCCACCTTCTGAAAAGAAGGGTTGCATGTGAGAGGTGGCCGCAAACCTTCCCTGACCCCAGGATGTAGAGGAGAATACCAAGGATTCACTGAGAGGTGGAGTCAAGATGTCTTTGAAACAAATTTTGAGAGTGCTACATTTCCCTTTCTCATGCCTCAAACCCAAAGAGAAGACTTTAGGACAACCACTCATGAAGTGAGAGGGTGCTGTCTTGTGGGAACACACACACTGGGGAGGACACTAATATCTCTACTCTCCCTGTCATCTTCTGGGTTGAATGTTGCTGAGCTGATGATGCTCAGGGGTCTAGCACCACTATGGGCTCAGAGCAGGGTGTGCTGAGTGAGTGCTTAGGAGAATGTTAGAGCCATCTCCTGGAGTTTAGGGAGAAGGGTGGGGAAAAAGATCAGTGTTTACCTTGTACTTTAAAAATCATATAAAGGTGAAGGTTTGGCCTGAGGATCTGTCTGAGGACAGTATAAGGAGTTGCTCAGAGAGAGTGGTCTGTGTTCCTAGAGTTTGGTAGGGCAAGAGTGTGGGGCCAGTGTAGACGATGGAAGGATTTTCTGGACATTCAGAAATGACCTGCCTGAGAAGTTTGTTTGCCTATGGGACATGACAAGCCCAGCAGAAAGAGGCTTGCATGCTGTACCATTGGATACGCAGACTGAAACAGATGTCATGGAGAATCATCTGGGGAGGATATCATTTGGCCCAGGCAGAGGGATAAGGGGGGATTCCTAATGCAAAGGGGCTCTGAGAACCCATCAGCCAGAGAGTTAGCATCGGGGCATCTGTCACAAAGAAGTCACTGAGAATAGATTATAATCAGACTATTTTGCCCCTTACTTTTCCTGTCTTGACTCTGGAGGAATGTGGCAGAGTGTGCCAGTTTCAAAACATGACCCAACATTCTCTGATATACCTCCTGTCGGGGGCTGGGGTCTCAGTTCCCTTCCTTGAATTCAGACACTGCAAATGCTTAATATTAATATGGTAAAAGTGATACTGCTCCAGTTTCTGGGCTAAGCCTCTAGAAACTGACAGCTTCTACTTCCATTCCTGAAGATACTTGTGCTTGGAACCTAGCCACCATGCTGTGAGAAAGCGAGGCAGACACATGGACAGGGCTTGTGTGGGTGTCCAAGCTATAGGCCAGCTTTGGTCCCAGCCAAGAGCCAGCATCAACCTCCAGATGTCTGAGTGAAGAAGCCTCCAGATCATTCCAGTCTTCAATCTTTGAGTCATTCGCCAGCTTTTGAGTTGCCTTTCGTGGTGCCATGAGGAGGAGAGGTGGCACATTTGTAAGCAAAACAAAAGACTGTTGTGCTAAGCTTCTAAATTTGGGATAATTTGTTACACAGCAATAGATAACTAGAAGAAGCAGCCAGAAGGAACAGCTGGTGAGTTTGAACAAGGAGAAAAAGAGTTGACCCCTTCCCTCCTGCAGGCTTCTGTGGGAGACCTTCAGGATGTAAGGTGGATACTTCTGACCTAGATCTGACTGAACTTTTTAGAACCTGAAAAGGAGACCACCCCAAATCCTGATAGTGACAGAAAAAGCTAAAGAATTGGCTTGAGAGACTTTCTTCAATGGCTAGGAAAGGAGAGTGGGTCTAGCTTGTCTGAAGGGCAATTGTGAAAAAGAAGAAAGTGGTTTTTTTTTTTTCTTTTTGTTCTATCATATCCATCCTGCTCAGTAAATGGGTCACCTGTGCATCTCATAAAGCCAGGGTGGCTGTCTCAAGTGAAGGCAAAAAGAAAAGAACTGAAATTTTTTTCTTTTGGGATTCTTTCTGCTCAAGTACATAACTAAGACTTAATTATTTATTTTTTTTAGGTATTAAGAAGAAACATCTCATAAAATAAAGACTAATTTTATTTTGGGGACAATATACGATTGTGGAATAAATATGAGAAGTGACATTCCTATTGCTTTCTCTATTATAGTTTAAAAAAGCCAAGGTCATATTAAAAACAACTGTAAAAACTTTGTTGAAATTGAGATTTAGCATGGGCAGGGTGACTTTCTGCTCACTACTTCATAATAAGATATATATGTATATATTTTTTTAAGATTTTATTTATTTATTTGTCAGATAGAGAGAGAGCGCAGGAGTGAGCACAGGCAGAGAGGCAGGCAGAGGCAGAGAGAGAAGCAGGCTCACTGCTGAGCAAGGAGCCCAATGTGGGACTCGATCCCAGGATGCTGGGATCATGACCTGAGCCGAAGGGAGCCGCTTAACCAACTGAGCCACCCAGGCGTCCCATATTAAGATATTTTTAATAAGTAGCTATAATAATTAAGAATAAATGATATATTTTATTTTTAAGCATATTTGGAGAAACACATAATAATAAGAATAATGTTACATTTTAATTGAGCCTTAGTTCTGCATTGTATTTGGTTTGTTTTTCTTTGTTTTTAAATTTAATCTTAGGTATTTAACATACAGTACAATATTGGTTTCTGGAGTAAAATTCAGGTCTTCATCACTTACATACAACACCCAGTGCTCATGATAACAAGTGCCCTCCTTAATACCTTTCACCCATCTATCCCATCCCTTGCCCACTTCCCTTCATCAACCCTCATATTGTTCTCTGTTGTTAAGAGTCTGTTATGATTTATTTCCCTCTCTCTTTTTTTTCTTTTCCCCCTTCCCATATGTTTACCAATTTTCTTCCTTAAATTCCACATATGAGTGAGATCATATAGTATTTGTCTTTCTCTAACATATTTCACTTAGAATAATACACTCTTGCTCCATCCATGTCGTTGCAAATGACAAGACTTCATTCTTTTTGATGGCTGAGTAATATTCTATTGTATATATATCTCTATCTATTTATCTACATATCTATATCTTCTTTATCCATTCATCAGTCAATGGACACTTGGGCTCTCTCCATAGTTTGAGTATTGTTGATGCTGCTGCTATAAACAGATAATTTCATTCACATCAAAACTACCTCTGCAGACATTAGAAGGATGTCCTCTAGAGAGGCCTTATTCTTTAATATTACTCTGAAAATTTTAGTAAGTCCAATAAGACTAGGTGAAAGAATAACCAACACAGAAGAAGCTTATCAAACACGTTTTTAAATCATGTGAATTCAGCTCTATATGTTCAGCAAAAAGAAAGACAATAACAATTGGAATATTTCTATTTATTTTACCCAGTGCCAAGAGTTTGAGTTGAGAGACACAGCCTGTTGTTTCTTTGCTGTTTATTTTACTGCATTCTTATTAAATTATGAACAATTTCTCTGATGATTGTGATTCTAAAGTTTAAAGATATATACTTCTGAATAATGTAACCACAGCTTGTGTGGGCTTTGATGCATGGGGAGAAAATGATTATATTTAAAATTACCCTTGACAGTAGCTTAGGAAGGGATTAAGTTTGAAACCAATATACAGGATGACTTTTAGTATGTTTAACAGGACCCAGTTTTTCTTAAGAATTAGAATAATTGTTACTTCCAATGAAATAATTATCTGCTTATAGTGACCATGTTGTGAAATTTGTCTGTAAAAAAGTGGTTGAGAATAGTTAAGAAAATATTGACAGAATAATAAGGTGGGAATATTTGCATAGCTAGATGTAGAAGAGTCACATCAATGAACAGAGTAGAAAAGGTATAAATATATACAAATATTTGCATATGGAAAACTGTCATTTCAAGTCGGGGGAACTGATGCATTTTTCAACAAATGTAATGGTATAACCAGCTAAATGTGTGAAAATTATGAATTTTGACTGGCTAAAGAGAAGATTGATAGGCATGATCACAACAAAACTTTTACTCTCTATTGTCAAAAACACTGGAATATAAAGTAAATTAAAATGGGCTAAGAGGGGCACCTGGGTGGCTCAGTGGGTTAAGCCTCTGCCTTCGGCTCAGGTCGTGATCTCAGGGTCCTGGGATCGAGCCCCACATGGGGCTCTCTGCTCAGCGGGGAGCCTGCTTCCGCTCTCTCTCTCCCTCTGCCTACTTGTGATCTCTCTCTCTCAAATGAATGAATAAAATCTTAAAAAAAAATGGGCTAAGAGACATATTTGTAGCCTATGTGAGAACCAGATGGTATAGGATATTTATCAGTTGATTTGTGTGGCTGCCCACATCTCCTTCTCTGAAAAGAAAACAAATTGGCAGAGGCCATATGAACTTCTTCACCTGACCCCTCAAATTCCCTAGTCATGTCTGATCTAACAGGGGATGTGCATCCAGCTCAAAACAATACTGTTTAGGAGTCAGGTTCTCAGCCTCACACATTTAAATGTGGAAAATCAGATAACGTAGCTGATTATAGTACATGCCAGAGAACATTCATGCTCTACTTCCTTGTAGAATAGGGCTCAGCATCAGTGCTACAGCAACCTGCAGTCTCATGAATGCATAACTCCAAGAATATATAAAGGAAGTCTTGTCAAGCAAACTAATTTATGAAAAGAAGAAAGGGACAGATATGAAGAGAGAAGCAGAAGAGTCTAGAAAGCAAGAACAGCTAGCTTCCTGACAACTTTCTGGTTAGTCCTTGGGAGGTCTTGTTCTACTTTCTGGTTTTGCATTTTATGAAGTTATTCCTTTTCCTAGCTATAAATTCCCTACTTCCTAAAATAGACTGAAGAGATTTGCTTCCACAAACACATGATACTTATGACATTGGGCTAATATATGGAATATTCCTTCATACCAATAACATTTTCTTTTTTTAAAAAAATTTTAAAAAAGATTTTATTTATTTATTTGACAGACAGATCATAAGTAGGCAGAGAGGCAAGCAGAGAGAGAGAGAGGGGGAAGCAGGCTCCCTGCTGAGCAGAGAGCCCCATGTGGGGCTCGATCCCAGGACCCTGGGATCATGACCTGAGCTGAAGGCAGAGGCTTAGCCACCCAGGTGCCTCTCAATAACATTTTCATAGTAAAATGGGCAAAAGTACAAACAGGGATTTTTCTAATGAAATACTAACAGCCAATAAACATGGAAAAAATTAAACTTCATTAAGATAAAAACATAGATATTAAAACAACATAATACTACATTTTCAGCCTTTCATTTTAACCAAGACTTAAGACTTCACTATTGAGAAAGACTAGGGAAAATAGTTATTCATGTATTACTTCTAGGAGTATAAATTGGTTGAACTTTTCTGAAAGTAAGTTTTACATACTCTTTGATAGAGCCAAGCTACTTCTAGCCACTAAGACACTCATTAAGTTACAGTGATATAGTTACAATGCCATAA
>RCUC01069870.1:0-13824 GCA_003697995.1 Taxidea taxus jeffersonii | reverse complement strand
ATGATATGATACTTTATGTGGAAAACCCAAAAGACTTCACTCCAAATCTGCTAGAACTTGTATAGGAATTCAGTAAAGTGTCAGGATATAAAATCAATGCACAGAAATCAGTTGCATTTCTTTACACCAACAATAAGACAGAAGAAAGAGAAATTAAGGAGTTGATTCCATTTATAATTGCACTCAAAACCACAAGATACTAAGGAATAAACCTAACCAAAGAGGCAAAAAACCTGTACTCAGAAAACGTAAAGTATTCATGAAAGAAATTGAGGAAGACACAAAAAAATAGAAAAATGTTCCATGCTCATGGATTGGAAGAAGAAATATTGTGAAAAAATATCTATGCTATCTAAAGCAATCTACACATTTAATGCAATCCCTATCAAAATACCATCAACCTTTTTCAAAGAAATGGAACAAATAATCCTTAAATTTATATGGAACCAGAAAAGACCCCAAATAGCCAGAAGGCTGTTGAAAAAGAAAGCCAAAGTTGGTGGCATCACAATTCCAGACTTCAGCTCTATTACAAAGCTGGAATCATCAAGATATTATGGTACTGGCACAAAAAACAGACACATAGATCAGATTCAACACCCAAAGAACAAATAATCCAATCAAGAAATGGGCAGAGGACATGAACAGACATTTCTGCAAAGAAGACATCCAAGTGGCCAACAGACACATGGAGAAGTGCTCAACATCATTTGGCATCAGGGAAATACAAATCAAAACCACAATTTGATACCACCTCACATCAGTCAGAATGGATAAAATTAACAAATCAGGAAATGACAGATGTAGGCGAGGATGTGGAGAAAGGGGAACCCTCCTACACTGTTGGTAGGAATGCATGCTGGAAAACAGCATGGAAGTTCCTCAAAAAGTTGAAAATAGAGCCACCCTATGGCCCAGCAATCTCACTACTGCGTATTTATCCCACAGATACCAATGTAGTGATTCAAAGAGGCATGTGCACCTAAATATTTATAGCAGCAATGTCAACAATAGCCAAACCATGGAAAGAACACAGAGGTCCATCAACAGATGAATGGATAATGAAGAAGTGATATAAATATACAATGTATATATTTACATTGTATATAAATTATTACATTGTATATAAATATACAATGGAATACTATGCAGCCATCAAAAGAAATGAAATCTTGCCATTTGCAATGATGGAACTAAAGGGTATTATGCTAAGCAAAATAAGTCAATCAGAGAAAGACAGTTATCATATGATCTCTCTGATATGAGGAATTTGAGAGGTAGGGTGGGGGGTTGTGGGGGGTTGGGAGGGAAAAGATGAAACAAGATGGGATTGGGAGGGAGACAAACCATAAGAGACTCTTAATTACAAAACAAACTGAGGGTTGCTGGGGGGTGTGGGGGTAGGGATAGGAGTAAAAGAAATATGTGTAAAGAGCTAAACAACAGAACATAAAAATAAAATCATAAGAAAATGTGAAATTCAAATACTTAATTTAAACAATTTTAAGTAAATTTAAAAGCAAGAGACTGAGAAAAATATTTCAACATATAAAACAAGATAAATTTCTAAATGTATGGAGAACCTCTATAACTCATTAAAAACATGAATGCTCAATAGAAAAAATAAATGACTGAATGGTAAGAATGGCCATCATGGAGAAAAAAAATCAAATAGCAAAAAATACTTCCCCGAAACCCCCCTAAAATACTGAGATCACAAGTAATCAGGGAAATGAAAATAAATATAAATATAAGATATATTTTTAACCTGTACTGGCAAAATTAAGTTTGATAAGACTCAGTGTGGAAAAGAAAATATGTTTTTTTTTTTAGGGAAAAATCATGGTCATTCTATCTATGGCAACATACATTAGTATAGTCTTAGCAATTTGGCTGTCTATATCAAAATTATAAGCAAATATATTTTGAATTGGTGATTTCAAACCCAAGATATATATCATAAAGAAGTACTTGAACAAAGACAATAAATCTTTTCTCAACTTTGTATGTAATAGAAAAATGTTGAAAACTTTAAATTGTCCATATATATGTAAATATTTTAAAAATTATAAACCCTATATTATGGATTATTTATATTCATTAAAAATAATGTCATATCTCTATAACTATATGGAAAGTTGCCTAAGATATGTTGCTAACAGAACTAAAAGCAAGTCACAGAAGTACAATATGATCCAATTTATATATTATATATTTATGTATTATATATATTATATATTATATATTATATATTTATGTATATATACCTATAGCTATCTAGATGTAGAGATTATATATAAGTATATATGTAGATTTGCTAATGCTCATAAGGATAGCACACTAAACTCAGAATAGTGGTCATCTAACACCACTAAGAAGTAAGATTTGGAGAGAGTCATTTGTAAGAAAATGTTTCTTTTTTTTTTTCTGCATGTTTCTATATCATTTGATTTATTTTTTAAAATTATCATGTATTTGGTTTTTTTCTAATTAAAAACATAACAGATAAATAAGACAATCCCAAACTTCAGGAGCTTACACACTAAGGTGCAAGAACAAACATCGCAACCAACAATTGGAATGCAGTATGATGTGTTTTTTGATAGGATCCCAAACTATTGTGAAATCACAGAGGAAAGAAGACATCACATTGTCGTGAAAAACTGGAAAAAGTTTAACAGAAAGAATACATTTTATGATTAAGTGAGCTCATCAGTAGGTAAAAAGGGGAAGGTTCTAGAAAAAGGTAACCAAAAATAATGAATGAGCACAGACTTTCAAAACAACTAAATGTGCTCAAATCTTTGATACCTTACTTACTAGAAGAATTATTTTAATATATTACCTAGCTTTCCAAGTCATATGTGCAAAATGGGTATAATACGATCATCTCTGCCAACTTGAGAAATTGTCCTATCATTAATATGATAGAACATAAAGCAGGAGGATTGGGTTTGAGGATGACAATATGTGAAATCAATGATTGGAATCTTCAAAATCAAAGAGTAACAAATCATGGATACACAGGATATATTTAAATTTGTGGCAGTGGATTAACTGGCCTGGAAGATTGTGTCTGCTGAGAAGAGGCTCAGTAGTTTCCCTAGGCTTTGCCAGTCAAGTGTGGTCCATGTCACCAGCAACAAGAGCATCTTTTGGAAGCTAGTTTGAAATGAAAAATATCCAGATCCATCCCAGATCTGTTAAATCAGAATCTGCATATTAACATACTCTTTAGGTGATTTGTAAACACAGTAAAATAATAAACACTACTCCAGAGAACACCAAATCTTGAGGGTCAATTAGTCAGGAAGGGATCGCATATAAGAGAGAGATGCAAGCTAAGTATTAGGCTGCATATTCCATGATATTTAGAGACAACATTGTGAGAGGAGTCATGAAAAATCCATCAAGGACTTGCGTTTCTTTTTTTAAGAGAAAAATCCTGGTGGTACTAAATATTGTTCTTTTTCCCTCGTCCACTCTAATCATGTTTATTGTGCTTCTGACACCTTCCATTATCCTTTCCACAGCTCATTATTTTAGTAGAAATTGTGCTGCTCTCTTCACACTGAACATGATATTGTCTCTGTGGCACCAGCAGCAACTTTGTGTTCATTCATATACACATATTAAAGAGTGGATTATCATTAATTATGCACTAAAATGTTCTTGGCAACAGACTAAGTGACAAAACATTTGCTTTTGTCAGAGTTCTATTAGGTGAACCCAAGTTGAACCATGGAGAAATATGACACTTTTCTTTATTTTAATTTGTATCACAAGGTCAGGATCATGACAGTGACTCTATTTTGCACATTATTTTCTCTATCATTGTAATGATGCTAATGGAATTCTTTTAACTAAACTCTTTCATCAGGTCTACAACCTATTTATTGCATATTAAGAAAAAATTTCTTGTTAACATTACTTAATCTACTGAAGGTTCAATTCAATAATAAAAAAATGCTTTTCTGAAGAACATCATTGGTTAAAAGAGTTTAAATGATGCTATGTTTTTACTGTTTACAGCTAATTCAAGTAGAAATTGGAACAAATAAAGAAAATTATAATAATATGTCTATATAAGTTCTAATTATAGATCAAAGAAACAGTTCATTAATAAACAGCATATGTTATAAGTTGCATTTGATTATAGTAATGATTAGAGACTTAGAGCTTACTTTTAAGTATGCATAAAAAGAAGAACCTTATAAAAAGTTTTTTCCAGAGGTAAATCTAATGCTAGTTCTTATGCTAATCTAAATTATGGTATGAATTTTCTATTGATGATTGGTTCTGGATCATTAGTAATTTTGAACAACTTCAGTATAGGTGCTCCTGTACATGGTAGACTCTCAGTAAGTAGTATACTATAGTTACCACACAGTTCCCTGTGTAAAAATTCCTTGAATTAAGAAGTGAATTAATAAAAAACAAATACGATATTGTTTGCTACTAACATTTCTATAACTAAACTAAACTTTAGTTACAGAAAAGTAGCGTGACTAGGATAATATGCCTGATACTTTAGCTCATTTTTCAGGGCTAGGCTATACTACAACTGGATAGAAAAGACCTTATCTATTTGCTCTACATTTATTCAGTCTCTATAATGTGTTATTTTATGTTCCTAAGAAAAATAGTATTTGTGAGATTGGTATTTATATATGATTTCTTTTGTTTGTTCATTCTTTTGTTTTAAAGTGTATTTGTTACATTTAAATACAGTTAAACTTAAGCAGAGTTATTGGAGTCTATAATGAGGAAAGAAATGAGAATAAAACTGTATTTCCAGACTCTGAGTATAGAGTTTCTGGAAAACTTACAAATTTCTATTGACTAAATTCCTACATTTATTGAGTCGATATTATATAGGTTTATTCACATGCACCTTCATGGGAACAATTAAGCGAGACTTTTTCTTTACTTCTGCCCAATAGCAATGAATTTCTTGAGCTTCACTGTAAAACCAGAATAGGAGAAAATCTAGCAACTCAGAGAGCCCACTGTAATATAAATACTTCCATTGCAGCAGACTAACCAGAACAACTATAAAAAGTGTCACACACACACACACACACACAGCACATACACACATGAATATCTTACATTAGGTGGATACATGATAATGGACATCGTATATCTTTGGATGGATAGAATGGATATTTGCACATTGCTTAACCTGATTTATATCTCTGATAGAATGTTTCTTTATATAGTAATATGAGAGAAGCTGCCAAACTCTCCATTAGAGTAACAAGTTCAACATGTTAACATGGAAACAATCACTGATAAAGAAGTTCTGTTGGAGGGATGAATTCTATTACAGTAATAAATGACTTAGGTTTTCATATAAGTGTCAAATCCATCAACAAGTAAAGAAAGATTCTATTATCAATACGGGTTTTGATTACAGATTTATAAATGGCTAAATAAAAAGTTAGGAAGTTGAATTTGTTAGTGCCAACCATAGATTGGCCAAAGTCAAAACAGGCATACTGTGAATTTGTTATATTTCTGTGACTCTACTTTCCTTATGTTGTTTATATACCCCTATCTTTCAAAATAGCCTCAGAGCCTCTTAAAATACCCTATCTTACAGGATTGCATCTGGTGGTCCAATGGGGGGGAGGGGGTTCCTTTCCTCAGCATCACTAGGTACTAATAACACTTTCCCAATGCCCAGCCTTGCCACCCACATCCCATTAACAGATACTGTACTTAACTTCACACCCATAGTATAAAACTTTATTCTCATGAGTGTAAATATTAGAATATGTAAGCATTATGTACACACTTATTATGGCATTTATATTGCACAATATTTCTTATAATACTTCCTTTAGATATTGGAACAGTAGTTTCCCAGACTTTTCTAAATGTCCTTACCTAAATACAAAGGGACTTTCAAAATTTCTCAAAATATATTTTGAGATAGCATCTATAGCAGCTGTATAAAAATGTATTCACTTCGTATGAATGATACACATAGAAAATTATCAGTTATTTTGACAATAATCTTATAATTTTACATGAGTTTATTTTGGGTGACCATTAAGGGAAGACATGTATCAGAACCTCTTCATTTTTTTCCTGTATTCAGGCAAATAAGTCTTAGGGAATTTTACAAAGCTTTCACAATTTTCCTACAGGTTACATACCTGTTTTGGTTAGTTTAGTTACTTACAGCACTGCATTTCAACTAAGATTCGAAACCCACATTAGTCAAGTTGCCTATTATAGGGTTCTGGGTCAAGCTTCCCCATGCCAGCTTTATTGAGGTATAGTTGATAAATAAAATTGTAGTATATTTAAAGTGTACAACACAATGACTTGATATATTTATTGTGAAATGATTACCACAATCAAGTGGTAACTAACCCATTTGTCACCTCACGTAGTTACTTTTATTTTAATGGTAACTAACCCATTTGTCACCTCACATAGTTACTTTTTATTTTCATCTTTTTGTGAGAACACCTAAGAGCCTGGCTTGTAACAAATTTCAAGTACACAGTACTGAATTATTAACAATAGTCCTCAAGTTATATATTAGACTCTCAAAAATTATTCATCTCACAATACAGGCCAAGCTTCTCAATCCAGCTCCATCACCACAAGCAATATATACCAACGAAGATCACTAGAATCACATGTGAAGATCATATGAGTGAATAACAGTCCAGGTCTAAATGTCTAAACAACAACTATATTAAGTATTTCTTCTCCATTAAAGGCATAGACCAATAAAGGTACATTTACATTTCACATTGAAGATCCAGGCTCAGAAAAAAATTTCCTTTATTGACAGGTGTTCTCAAGTTATGAGGCCATTATTACAAAATTGATTCTGAAAATGAAAGCATAAATATTAAAGCAATATTTTCTTTTATGTTCCCCACTATCTCCTCTAAGCAGCATTTAAGTTCTAGCTATAACACTTGAATGGAGAGTATGCATTTCCAGAAAAAATTTTAACTCTGACAACCATACATACATATATGTGTGTGTATGTGTGTGTATATATACATATACATATTCTATATAACATGAATACATGCCTATCCACATGCATATGGACTATGGAGAGCTGGGGACCTACAGTGCATAAGACTCCAAAGGAAAACCTAGGAATTGTGATTCACGTATATTTAAAAGAGCACTTATAAGAATTTATCTCTCTATGTTATATAACTTCAGGAACATAGGTATTCAGTCTTTAGTCTATACTTTTCTTTTTCCCACAAGGAGCCCATTTTTCTATCAAAGCGAAGCCAAATGAAAGTAAAAGTTACAGAATGCTGGTTTATAATTAGATGTTTTAGGAGTCGAGCAAGCACTCCACATCACCTGCCTTTTACTAAGTCACAAAGTCTCCTTCCAAAGCACTACCAGTATATTTTAGGAAAATTTTGAAGGTGTTATAGTCCATCTGCTTTTTAATAACTCAAGGCTGTATGAATAAAAGCTTTTTAACCTCCTCATGCATGTTTTACAAATAATTCTTAGACAGTTTTGAGTCTTCATTATATATTTCCTTTGGCAATTTTACTTTGGCCTGATAATTTAAGGCACAATACTTGGGGCAAGAAATGGAAAGTGTATCCTTTTTCTCCACAGATACGGTGTAAAGCTTTCATAAAATGATCTGTTATCTCCTTGATGGTCTTTGGCCACATATCTCCCCCTACCCCCAAACAGGCTAAAGAATTCTTCCAGAATTCTGTTTACAGATATGGAATGCATTTTTCCCTAGCAATAGTATTTTTATTTTGATCTCATAGCTACAAAACCATTAACCATAAGGAAGCTCATAAGCAAGGTACAAGGCAGGCAATGTCTGTGATTTCCAGGAGAAGGTCATAACCCTGATTTTTTTTTAAATAACTATTACAATGAGGAACAGGGTGCAGCCACAAAAGGAATAGTTATAATTTATGCCTGACTTACTTCAGCAGAATATAGTTTATTTATAAACTGCTTATGGCAAACTCTGTATGCCCCTGTTCAATGCATGTGCTGAACTGTCTTCTGGTAAATTATTTAAATTACACCTAGCAGTAATTCCTGAGGACTTTCATACTTCATTTTCTCTATTAATGTAACAGGGAAAAGCTGCTTTGCGAGGATTGCTCTAAATTCCCAGAGTGTGAGTTCCAGACTCTGTATGTGTTGCATTATGCCTGTCAAAAAACTTGTCTTCTCCTGAAATTTATTACTGAAGTTTCTCCACCCGAGCTACTCATTGAAGCCTTACAGAAAGCTCATACATGATTTAAGCTGCTAACAGCATTGAAAGAAATAGGTCAGGTTAAAAAAAAAAAAAACCTTGAATTTAAGCTACCTTCACTTATTACTTATGCAAGATTATGCATAATTTAGCACACTGCTGAATATGCAAGGACAGAATAATTGTTTACCAAAATATTTACTCTGAGTTGGTACCTGTGTTTTAGTGAGATAAGGTGACTTCTCAGCATTTGCTAATCACCTTTGAATTAAAAAACAATGAGTGAGTTTTTGATTGGATTGATAACTGCACAACAGTATATGTAAACAGAGATCTTGTTTAACAACTTCATTCAAATAACATACATGATACTGTTGTACAGATTGAGCAGTTTCATTGAAGTCATTCCATTTTAGAAAACATTTCTTCTTCCCTTTTTTCCCCTTGACTATAGTCCTATCACATGCACATACAAGTGTTGCAGAAAACCTCTATAAAACGAGCTATTTTTCTCTCTAATTTAAGTTGAGCATTGCATAGCATTTTTCTAACATTTAGAAGCAGACCAAAGGGGTGAAGAGCCACTAACATGGAAGAGAAATTTGGATTAAAAAAGAGTCTTTACATCAGCTATTTTCCAAATGTAAAAATATACAGTAGAATATAAACTTGGTTTGACATAATAATATTTTTTTTGCAGCTTTTCAGAGGAATTTTTTTTTTAAAGAATCCTGTTCCTTATCAGGGAGTGCTTGCTGGTGTTTAATTTATAAAGTGAAGATTAGTATCCCCTAAGTTAAAAATTTAAAATCCATAAAACCATCATACTAAAATGGTTTAAAAAGTCAAAAAAATATTTCAGGGATGGTATAAATTCATTAATTCCCATAGTTGAAGAGATCCAAATTTCATACCCAATATAGTATTTTAGAATTCTGAAAGAATTATCTATTTTTAAGGCTTACATTGAGCATGTCAGAGTTTTGACTTGCAACTTTTTTTTATAATAATGAAAACTCATGAAAAAACATAAGGATGAATCTTAACCATTTCATTCAATCTTTAGAGATACACCAAAGGACACAGAATTAAAGCTAGTATTCAAAAATAGATAAAGAAATAAATAGAGTAAAAAAAAACCAGTAGATTCTATTGGTACTTTTATTATATCTTAAAATGGGAGAATCACAATAGAATAGAAAAATACAGGATTTTTTTATGTAGTGGTCTTTTAATTAACTAAAATTCTAAAATTGGGAATTCCACCTATAGATAGGCATCAAAATAAATTCCAATTGTATTGAGATATTTAAAATTTATAAATCAGAAAATGAAGAAAATATATTTGAATACTTATAAGATCTCCTAAGCGATAGCAATTTAAAGCTTTGAAGTGATAGCAGAAATTAGAAAACAGAAGACAAGCTTTACCATATAGAAATTAAAACCCTGTTTTATGTTTTCAGAATAAAATGGATTATGGCTTACACAAAAAATATTTACAGCAACTATGGTCACAGGGTTTATTTACATTATATAAACCATTTATAAAATTGAATAAGAATTATATTCAGGTACATTATGGATAAATAAATGATAGATGATAGATAAATAGGTGCAAATCCAAGGGATAAAGAACATGAACAATTCACATAACAGAAATATAATTGGTATACAAACAGAAGAGAATATTTTATAATTTAAAAAACTAAGTGACAGTATTTTCCTACCAAACTTGATTTTAAAATTATGAGTCACCCTAATGATGGTGAGGTAGAATGAAAAATTAATGGCAGAATTATTTATGATGCTGAAAAATGTTAAACTATTCAATAAGCAAATATAAATCTTTGCATATTATTTGATATATAGACATTAAAATAAAAATTATGAAGTCTATTTAGCAACATGAAACTTTTTCATAAAGTACATTTTTTAAAGCTTAGTACAAAATTGTAACTACAAGTTGGTATATCTAATATGTAAATGGATAAGTACTGAGGTTAGACAGAGAAAGCAAATGACATTGGGGCAAGAGTCATGGCTTTTTAAATAAGTTTATCTTTCATTTTGTCTTAACTGATTGTATAACAACATTATTTATAACAAGTTCTTCAGTATTTATTAATGTTTGTGAATTATTTCCATTTAATTCTCCCTATGATCCTATAAGTTAAGAACTAATAATGCCTTTCTAAATGGTTTAAAGAAATCTCTTTGCAGTAGATTGGTGTCACATTTGCCCATTTAATAAAATTTTATTGCCTGATATATTTTCAATGGCAACAAAAATAAAATAATGCCCCAGAACAAATGTTTGGAGTAGGATGATATTTTATTGATGTATTTCTATTATGTTTTATAAAATTAATGTGGCTATAACTAAGTATTTTCACATACATTTAATGGAGTAATGTATAACCCTTCTGGTAGACAAATTGTTAAAATTCTAAAGTATATTGTTATAAAAAATGGGAATTTCATTGATATTTAAATCCATTTTTGTTACTTCTTCCAATAATTGTACTGACTTGGAAGAAAACTACTGTGGGCCCTTTCACTCAAAGACATCATGGTGTAGTCTCACTGTCTAAATCAAACACCACAAAGTTCAAAGAGTCATTCTGAAGAAATTGTGACAGAGATTGTCAATATAGGGACAAATAGCCGTTTATGAGTATCAGTCTTACAATTTTTCAAAAAATGATCATTTCAAATGGTTGTCTCTGATCATCGCTTAAGCAATAAATCTACACAATCTACATGTTCATAGAATATATGAATCTCAAATATTTCACATTATTTTTGTGTTCAACAAAAATATGCCTCAAATATCAGTCTCATATGGATAAAAATAGAGTATGTTTAATAAGCATAGGTATCTTACTGGTTACATTTCTTAATGGACTGTGTGTCATAATAAAAAATATCCATATTAATTTTAATATTTCTTCACACAAATACAAGATACATTAATTTATATTTTGTGATAATTTTCCTATAAATTTTGCCCAATTCCCCAACTTTTATTTTTGCCTTTTAATTTAAGATATTGTCTCATAATTGCTTGTGCTCTTTGTTCATGTTTATACAAAACTGAACAAGGTAGATATGAGAAATATTAGCTACAGATATTAATTTGGTGATGATATTTTATGTTGTGACAGGAAATTATTGCTTTCTTTTTTACAAATTCAATTTTAAAAGTGCACTTCACAGGATTGTTTTGTTTTTGTTTATGTTTTATATGGAAGGACTAGAAATTAGCTATGATGTCAGATTTCTACCAGGAGCAAGTTACCTTAGAATATTTCAGACTATTAAATATTCCATCTATAGCAAGTAAAAAAACTTGATAGACTGGCAGAAAATATATACAATGCATAATAGGACTAAGAATTAGTATCTAGAGATTAGGAAGAGCTCAGAAATTAAAAAAAGGGAAAACACTTAAATATTAAAATTATTAAAATATTTTCTATTAAGCAAACAATTTGAAAAGATAATTCAGAAAAGAAGAAATCTGAACCTCTCCTGCTCCCTCTCCCTTGACCCCAGTAATCAGAAAATGATCCAGTGAGATATTATTTCATACCCAATAGATATGGCAAAAAAAATTGGAATTCTGAAAATATAAAGTGTTGTCAAGGATATAAAGGAAACTAGCTTTTATTTATAGCTGGCAGAGGTATTAAAAATCACTCAAGAGAATCAATGTAACAAAATTTAATACAGATAAAGTTTCAAACTCTTTGCAACTTTAGTCAAAGTATATACTCTATATATTTAAGAGGGGAGGGGACAGGGGAATGGGCAAAATGGGCTTTAAAAAAGGGAGTGGGAGATAGAGGCTTTCAGTTATGCAATGAATAAATCATAGGAATAAAAGACAAAAAAGGTATATACTCTAAAATAAAGACACTTTCACATGTGTGCACAAGGGACTACAAGATGCTCATAACGTGATTATTTGTGATATTTTTAATGAAAATAACCCAACTGTATTTTTAAAAATTATTTTTATTAATATGTAATGTATTATTTGCCCCAGGAGTACAGGTCTGTGAATCATCAGGCTTACACATTTTACAGCACTCATAGCACATACCCTCCCCAATGTCCATAACCTTACCTCCCTATCCCCAAACCCCCAGCAGTGTTTCTTTTTAATTTAATTTAATTTTTTTCAGCATTCCGAAATTCAGTTTATGCACCACACCCAGTGCTCCATGCAATATGTGCCCTCCATAATAACCACCACCATGCTCACTCAACCCCTGCCCCTCTCCCCTCCAAAACCCTGTTTGTTTGTTTGTTTGTTTTAAGATTATTTATTTATTTATTTGACAGAGAGAGAGATCACAAGTAGGCAGAGAGGCAGGCAGAGAGAGAGAGAGGGGAAGCAGGCTCCCCGCTGAGCAGAGAGCCCGATGTGGGACTCGATCCCAGGACCCTGAGATCATGACCTGAGCCGAAGGCACCAGCTTAACCCACTGAGCCACCCAGGTGTCCCCCTCAGTTTGTTTTTAATAGATAAATACAACTTGACACAAAGTGGAATGTCTAAGGGGCAAAAATAAATGGAGCCACAAGTCTCAAATTTTCAAAAATATTGTTTGGTGAAAAGAGTAAATTGCTCAAAACATTTTTGTAGTATGAACCATGTTAAGTTAGAATATTTAACGAGGGGTGCCTGGGTGGCTCAGATGGTTTAGCACCAGACTATTGGTTTCAGCTGAGATCATGATCTCAGGGGTTGTGGGATCAGCCCTGTGGGCTCACGCTCCACGGGGAGTTGGCTTGAAGACACTCTCCCCTGCCCCTCCTCCCACTCATGTGCGCTCTCTCTCTCTCTTTCTTTAAAAGAAATAAATAAATCTTTTTTAAAAAAGAAATATATAGCCAATGAAATATGTTGTTTAAACATACTGATTTTAAATATAAAGGGATGCAAACTCAGGATGGAAGTTAATTCTTGGAGAGAATGAGAGATCTGGCAAAAGGATTTCTAAATGATTCTCAAGTTTTATTATGAGACTGGTGGGTGTTAATTATACAATTTGTTTTCTAATACCTAATATATTTCATAACTAAAATATATCAATGACTATTTGTTCCCTTATGTAGGTATAATTCTGACCAAAGATTATCATAAACACACACATCATGAGTAGATGGAATTAATATACACCTAGTATAATACCTGTGTAAGAAAAGTAACATTTTAAGAGAAGTGGTTAACAGAAATAGTAAACCAAATTCAATATTTCCCTCATTATTTGAGAATGAATCTCTTCTTTTGCTTCTTTTAAAAGGGATAATCAACCAAATACTTATATAAAATAATTCATCTTTACACTACATACAGGCAGGAATATAAAAGGGATGTTACTGCAGTTTATTTCTAATCTGTGTGCAATGACAGCTTAGTGCTATGTCCTCATTACAGACTGTGAATCTTAAAAATCACAGTCCTGCTTCCTGATTGGAAGGGCTGTCTGCTATTTAAAAGCCCCATAAATCAGGCAGAAGAATTCTTTCATTCAGTAGCCTTTTCTGAATCAAAATAACTTATTCTGAAAAAAAAAAAA
>ML095717.1:18310-54111 GCA_003697995.1 Taxidea taxus jeffersonii | reverse complement strand
GGGGGCTGGGGGGGGGGGGGGGGGGGGGGGGGGGGGGGGGGGGGGGACAAACAGCTGCTCTCAGTGGCCCCACTCGAAGCGCCAGGTGAACCTGGGCGCCGCGGAGCGCATTTCCGCACAACTTGTTTGAAATCCTTCTGTTCTGGGAGGGAGTATAAAGAGAGGTAGGGAAGTCAGAGGGACTTTGAGGCTGAGCTACCTTTCCCATCCCTGGGAGATACCGCGTGGCGTCTGGGGGGCGCGTGGGGGGGTCCAGAGCTCAGAACCCTCCTCTCCATGGCGAGGGAGCCCGCAACTCCCGGGTTTGGGGTCTGGTCCCCTGTGTCCTGTGGCCGAGGGCCGGCCCGGCCCGGATGCCTCCCTGAGGATTGGCCTGGCAGGGATGAAAGCCAGCGAACACCCTCCGGCGCCCCCTCCCCTCCGGCTCCGCAGGAGAGTCGCTTCTGCAGAAGTCATTGGGTGCGCGTGTGCGGGTTTTCCCTGTGAGGGGATTAGAGAATAGGAGAGTGCTTTGTGAGAAAAACCCCGGGAGAGGCTGCTGGGGAGAAAGCAAACAGAGGGAAGGAAGACTTCAGCGTTCTTGGTCCCCTCCCCGAAGTGACTCTAAGACACCCAGGTCCCTGGCCTAGAGCAGCTGGGGGGTGGTTTTCCTTCGCTGCCTTAGGAGAAACTGGTAAGGCTCACGTTTGGTTTTTTGTTGTTGTCGTTCCTACTGTTCTGAGATGCGGCTATCGTGGCTTTATGAAAAGTGCCCATGTTGGAAGGAAGGGAAATTGGTTGGCGATTCTGGGGACATCCTGCATTGTCTCTGCCTAAGGTCTGAGAAAGGCGCTGTTTCCCCCGCACAAAGGGCTGGTAGCCATAGTGTGATTTTACTTTTCCCAAACTTGATTAACATCCCTTCTGAGCCACTGACTTCAACAAAGCAGCATATGCACGCGCAGAAGCTGTACTCGTATGGGAAGGCACTTATTTATAGGACACTCGTAATTTAAAGGGTTTTTTAAAATCTAAATTTGATTAATTTGGAGGTACGACTGCATGGGGGAGGGGGGAGGAAATCGGGCCTTTCTGGAAAATTCCAAATTGTCTGTTTCCTACGAGAATGTATGTTTCACCTGTTTTGTACCTAGCGCTGTGCAGACCCAAACCACTGCTAATAAACCAGGTAGTCCCCAAAGTTGAGTTCCAGACAGTGTGACATAAGGGGATGGGGTGGGGGGGTCCCACTAAAATGAGGAAAATGGAATTTTGAGTATATACTCAGCCAGTGTTCTATTTGGAAAGAAGTATATATTCTCAATTTGTTACTCAGCCAGTGTTCTATTTGGAAAGAAGGAATGAGGAGGCCGCTTGGAGTCAGAAAGTTTAGGTACTATATCTCCTTCAGCATTTTCAGGAACACAGCTCGCCGAACCTTATTTGTCATGTGTTACTCCCTAAGGTTCCATTTTGTTATTTTTAGAGTTGATTTTGCTATTTGTGTGGGATTTTATATATACATGTGTATATAAAATATATGGATTTTATATATGTTTATACATATGTAAATATTTTGTATGTTATATATATTTATACATGTATCAAATATATACTTATTTTATATGTGTATATATATAAAATCCCACACAAATATAAATATGTATATATAGATATATAATAGGTATGTATATATACACACACTTTTGCTTTATATCTATATATTTATATACATAGTTGATATTATATGTACATATATCCTTTTATCATACCATGGGAAACTTAAGCCTGCATAGCTTAGAAATGTACAAATTCCGTTTGAGGCAAATTGTCCCACAAACGAACTACCACAGTCCTTCTGAGCTGGAGTGTGTGTGGAGAAGATAGAAACGACAGACAGCTGCTGTCCCTGTGGGGGACGAGTGCAGAAGTCTGTCCTCAGAGCAGAGAACCAAATTCCTGCAAACCCTGCCGCCCCTCCCCCACCCAGCGAGGTGGTGAGCCCCGCTGCTGGTGTTTTTCCGGGAGAAAGTTTGGATCCTGCCAAATGTGGTTGGCTCTCTGCATTGTTGTTCCTCCTCATAAAATAAAACCAAAGGCCACGCTGTGCGCCAAGTTCTGATGACAGATGTGTAGTTTCTAGACTTAACGGATTCCCAGTACTACGCGTCCTATCCTTCCAGCAGAATCTGTGCAGCGTGAAAACAATGATCAAGTAAAACGATTCACCACCAACTAATCACCCAGGTCTGCAATTTTCACTTCCATCACAATTAGGCCCAGAGAGCTTTTTCTACTTAATTCTGCAGTCTTCGAATGACCCGATTATTAGAATATCCAAAAACTGTATTGCATTCGTAACAATCAACTTTTTAAAAAGGTGTGTAACTATTTAAGTAGCTTCTCTGCATGTATATTAATATGAACACCTGAAAAACTATAGGCTCTTTCTTTAAAATGAGCTAATTATTTGACGGATGCTTTACAAAACAGGGAAAGCCCATTCGCTTTTTAATTTCTTCTTCTTCAGCTGAAAATGCTAATTCAACCAGTTTTATCTCTGCCTTTTGCAATTGCTTAAGGAAGGCAGGCTGTTAATGGGGGGGGGGGTGGTCCTGAGTGTGAAATAACAGTTAATCCATTTATCTGTGAACTCCGAGGACACCTGGGAGGTTTTCAGGTTTTGATTAATGTTGTTTCCCATTCTCTACGGAAAGCTCATTCTAGTTCCGAAGACCATTTACCTTCATGATATTCGAGCCTGAGAGCATCAAGATTATTGGAATTGATTTTCTTTCCAGGTTGATCTTTTCAAATACTTTTGCTGGCTGGTTCTCATTCCTGCCTTATGAGACTTTCACTCATCAGGCCCATATTTATTGAGTGCCTGGGTGTCACTAGGGTGGCCCACGTTTGCTCTTGGTTATGAAAACCCTGCTTCCGTCTGGCTCCTTTCAAAGGTGGCCAAGGCCAGAAGGGAAAAGACCGACTTTTGCTGTTCTAACAATTGTTTGTAGGGTCACACAGTTCCATTGCCGAGTGTGGGTTCAGCAACTACAGAAAAATGCTCGTTCTCCTGAATTATTGATACATGAAAATATATTACCGCCTACTTAGAACCTGGGAGTTGGGCTAATCAATAATCCTCTCACATTGCACAGGACCTGCTGTGTGTTTGTCTCATCGCTGGGCATTTAAATAATTCAAAAGGAAGATTTCTCAGGAATTAATACGGCCTTTGTACAAGTTGGGAAAATACGGAGTGAGACGTTTTAGCAAGCTTCATCTCCACAGCTTATAAATTACTGTTCCTTCTCATGTTTTGCCTTTGATAGATTAGTTTTCTTTCTGTTAGATGGTTTGAGTTAAACCCGCTTGTTTTGCTAAACGACATGTCACCATAACGTACATGATTTATAAAGCTATCAATGGGGAAAGGACATCATGGGAAAGAAATGGGTGTTTCTTGTATCCGCCGTGTAGCCAACACTGCCTTAGCCTCACCGTAAGCATGTTTTTATTTAATCTTCTCAACCATGCTGCAAAATCAGTATCATTATGCCCATTTTACAGATGAGGACACTGAAGCCCAGGAAATTAAAGAATGAAGTCACATCCTGTAACTGCTAGGTTACCCAACGCTCATCTGGCCCCTGGGCCACAGAAACACTTTTTTTTTTTAGCCCCGTCTCTACTGCTCTCTTAACACCCCCGTCTTTCTTCCCAGACCTCATATCAACTGATAATTCCCTACACCTTACCTTAATGCTTCCAGAGAATCTCCCTTGACAGTTGCAGCCTGTTCCCGGAGTTCCTTTATGAGCTGACAGCCAGCATAGGTAAATAGGGACTGGGCAGGTGCTGTTCACATTCATGTGTAAAAAGTGCTTTTGAAACGTCAAGGCAGAAGCAACATACTGGGTTAGACTACAGAGTCCAGGGTATTTGATGTGTTTGGTTACGGGAACAGAGAAGTAAACTTGGTCTGGTCGGGGGCCATGCCTGTCCTGATTATCATCCCAGCCGGGGTGCCAGTCCTCCTCTCTTTGTGTACGGATATGGGTTTCCATCCCCACTTGTGTCACTTCCTGTCTCCAGCGGGGGGCAGAGGGAAAGCTGGGGTTGTAGGAGCCTGGGGAAGGCATCTCCTGCCCCTCTTCTAGAGCTCTTAGTTGAGAGAAACGATGGCATGTCATTAATAAAAGAGGCTTCTACATTTATCGATGCCTTAGTCTGGCCGAGGCATAGAATGGCCATCGATTGACCTCAGCCCGTTTCTTTGGCAGGCACCAGCTATGGAATTGCCCATGTATTGGTTTTCTATCACTGCTGTGACAAATGACCACAAATTTAGTGCCTTGAAACAACAGAAATCTGTTTTCTTGTGCCCCTGGGGGTGTGATGCCCGAAACGGATATAAAACCAAAGTGTCAGCAGGGCTGCATTCCTTCGAGAATTTCCAGGGGAGAACCCGTTCCTTGCTTTTCCAGCTTCGAGAGGCCACCAGCATTCCTTGGCTCATGGCCTCCACATCACTCACAGGTCTGCTTCCATCGACACATGCCTCCTCCTTGCCCTCAGAAGGACCCTTGGGATTACATAGGACCCAGCAAGCTAATCCAAGGAAATCTTCCCATCCTGAATCCTTCATCACATCTGCAAAATCCCATTTGCCCCGTATCGTCACATCATCACAAGTTTGGAGACTTGGAGCATGGACACCTTCAGGAGGCCAGTATTCTGACTCCCACACCTTTTAAAATATTTCTCTAGAATTACACGGTATTTACTTATTCCATGCTCTTGTAGGTAATGGGGACCCCCCAGAAGGATTTCAAGTGGAGAGGAGAAATAATCAGGTTTTCCTGTTAGAAAGCTTACAGGAGGATCCCTGTAGAAACAGAGGCCAACAAGGACGGCCACTGGAAGGTAGGGGAGAGGAGCTGAGAACGGGCCTTGTGGTGGAGTCTGAGAGGAGGGGATGAGGGCAGAGTTGGAGAGATTAGAAAGGGCACACTGGCAAGACAGCAGAGAGGAAAGAATGCATGGTGTGGATGACGGGATGGGGGGCTGGAGGGAGGGTAGGTGATTCTGACATGACAATAATAATAGTACTATTATTTTATGGACTGCTTTATCTCATTCCAAACACGGTCCATTTCATCTTCACACCAAGGTAGATACTGGTAGGTCGCATTATCGACCCATTGTTCAGATGAAGAAACAAGGCAAAGAGAGGTTATTCGAGCAATTTGCAAGGGGAAGGAAAGGATTTGAAGCCAAGTAGGCTGGCTCCAATGTCCATGCTTTTAATTCTTACCCTCCACTGCCTCGCTTAACAACTAATTATAATCGAACGAGATACCTAGTATGGGAACTATCTGTACATTTCAGGATGGCCTGGGAAGTTTTTGGAGGCAAATTGCTATAGACTCTGGCCATCAGCAGCACATCATTCTCAATAAAATAAAACATTTGTTTGCAGCCCTGGACTAGGCATAAGGGTGAAATGAAAAGATCTCTTATTCCCCTGCTCTCTAAGAATTTATATTCACACGGAGAAACCCATATTGCCGCCATAAAAGAGAGACGATGGGAAATGAAATGGTTCCAAGGCCCTCTGGGTGAATCCAAAGCGAGGATACAGTCCTTTTCTAAAAGGAGTGGGAAAGAACAAGGCCATGAGGAGGCCCAGATGGCCAGATGCAGGGGCATTACAAGTGTTCATCGAAGGACTCAGTGTACTGTGTACTTTCCATACACTCTCCCATTTAATCCTATGCTGATGCCAGAAAACTCCCTCTGCCTTCCAGATGGAGGAGTGGAAGTGGAGAGAGGTTAAGTTAAGGAACCTGCCTGAGGTCACAACATACTGATGGAGGGAGGAAAATTTCTGGTCCAGGTTCTCGCTTCTCCCTCTGCTACGTGTGTGTTTTGAGGATATGGGTTCGATATACCGGGCAGAACCACCCTGAAGTAAAATTGTAAAGTGCCCCAGGAATACTAAAATGATGTTTACACTTTTTAAGTTTCTGGTATTTTGCTCTGGTTGCTCTTCCTGATCTTGTTGGTCACCAGGGCTGCTGGGTGGAGCGGGACTGTGTGTGTACCTGAGGGTTTCACCATTGCTCAGCTGTAGGCCATCTTTTTTTTAAAGATTTTATTTATTTATTTGAGAGAGAGAGAGAGAGAGCACAAGTAGGCAGAGCAGCAAGCAGAGAGAGAGGAGGAAGCAGGCTCCCTGCTGAGCAGCGAGCCCGATGTGGGGCTCGATCCCAGGACCCTGGGATCATGACCTGAGCCGAAGGCAGCTGCTTAACTGACTGAGCCACCCAGGCCTCTAGGCCGTCTTTAAAAGAAAAATCAGGGGCGCTGGATGGCTCAGTTGGTTAGGCATCTGCCTTCGGCTCAGGTCATGGTCCCGGGGTCCTGGGATCAAGTCCCATATTGACTCTGTGCTCAGTGTGCTCAGTGGGGAGTCTGCTTCTCCCTCTGCTTGCTGCTTCCCCTGCCTGCACTCGATCTCTCTCTCTCTATCAATATATATTTATTATAAATAAATAAATCTTTAAAAAGAAAGAAGAATCTTAGAGAGATATATGTACACTTCTTTTTTACATTCTCTTTTTATCTTCTTCAAACCATTCTATAATCTTTGTAGACATTATAAAGTGAAATTATAGAACATGTGTGTGTGGGCTCTCTATACTTTACATATGTAGATAGATATACCTAGTAATCACTAGGTGACAAATGCCAAAAGGTATTACCGATAGGAATGTGGTGCTTTTTTGTTCTTTTATAGCTCGATCATTCAGAGGATATGAAAACTTGCCCCTTAAATTTGCTTCTCAATTTATGTAACAGAACAATTTAGATCCTCTTGACCTTTTCTACCGGACATTTATTTAACAAACAATTATTCTGTATCCACTGTATATCGAGCATACGTCTGATTTCATTGGTCCCTTGCAACTCTTGTTAGAAGAACTCCTCTTTACGGTAGGATGAGAGTCTGAGAGAATAGCCCAGGCAAACTTGAACTCCTGGCTTCTGCCCTTTAGCCGGGAAGACTTGCTCACATGCCACTCAGCCCACTTAGCTAAGATGGCTGCTAAAACCACTGGAGATGTTATTTCTCCATTTGAACAGCGAACTAGGAGAGTTTGCTCCTACTTGCATGGCCAAAGGTAGGCACATTTTGGAACCTGTATTCCTATTTATCAAGCTAATCTGCAGCTTGCTTTAATGAGAGGAGATTTCAAAGCCCATTCTTGAAAAGATAACTGTGCAATTGTATAATTTGCCTCAAAGTGAGAATTCCAGAAAATGTGAGATTTCTCCAAGAGCTTGCTAGCCAATAGCTGGGAGATTTACATTCAAGATGACATCTGTTCAGGCTGACACTCAGCTTGCATATGTGTTGGCAAAACACTTTCAGTGAACCTTCCCCACATTCTAACCCCACGTCGACTTCTCCCAAAACTCATGACAAGAAGGGGACAGAGCTAGAATTATCATCCCAGAGTTTCTGACCCTGGGTTCAATGCTGAGAGTAGGTCATGATTAGTTTTAATAGTAAATAATACATAATTGCTGACAGGTGCCTTTGGGCATTGGGAAATAGCATTTGAAATAATATTTGCAGTGATATATCGCCTACAGGAGGATGTCATCATGCAAGCTTAATAGCAATGCTTAAAGGTGAGAGCTCAGTATCATGTGGAAAGGGAACATTTGCTCAGATTTTCTCCTCCACTGTTAGGGAATCAGACATCATCTAACACGTCATATGTATATACATTATTTTATTTGTGTGCACAAGAGCGAGGAGGGGGATGATGGCAGAAAGTGGGTAGGCAGAGGGAGAAGCAGACTCCCAGCTGAGCAGGGAACCTGATGTGGGGCTTGGTCCCAGGACCCTGGGATCGTGACCTGAGCCAAAGGCAGATGCTTAACCCACTGAGTCACCCAGGAGCCCCATGCATCTTATATTTTTAAGACTAATGAAAAAAGAAGCTAAAGTCCTTAGTTGAAACCTAAATAAATACAGTTATCAATATGCCAATAAGATCTGCAAAGACAAATAGCCTAAGCTCTCAATTAAAAATTATTCAGTGAATTTCCATTGCAAAGTTTAGATACCCTTGGGTCATGGTAATGGCGAACTACTCTTCCTTGTGGTTCTGCAAGGCTAGGGGAAGTTCACACACGCCTTATTTTCACTGATTCAGAGTAAGGTGATGGGGGGGGGGTGTGCCTGGGTAGCTCAGTTGGTTAAGGGACTGCCTTCGGCTCGGGTCATGATCCCGGGGTCCTGGGATGGAGCTCCGCAGCAGGTTCCCTGCTCAATGAGAAGCCTGCTTCTCCCTCTCCCTCTGCTGCTCCCTCTGCTTGTGCTCTCTCACTCTCTGTCAAATAAATAAATAAAATCTTTAAAAAAAGCAAAGTAAGGTGATCAACAAATTTAATTTCCATATACATGTGTACCTTCAAATACCGAGAGGCTTGAAGCTACTGCAAACACAAGCTTAGTTACTAAATTGTATTTGATAATACCTAGCCTCTTGCCGCATGAGGAAACATTCAAAAACTTCTCATAGATCCAAGGAAATCCTCCATCTTTGTTAATTACATGAATTTCTCTCATTTGTAATGCGCAGTATAGGCCCTGGAAAAGTGTGGGAAATTGGCACGTAATTGGGACATAATAGACACTTAAGCCTTATATTTTCATAACAAAACTGTCCTAAATTAAAATAAAAATGATATGCAAATGAGATTTGTTTAGCTAAATGTGGGCAGAAGGGCTGTAAAGATATCAGTATGTATTAGAATAACATGAATAATTTATTTTATGATGTAAAACCTAATAAAGATTTAATGATCACCCATACGCCTTTAAATTTACGTGAGATACACCAATATGGTGGGCAAATAGAGGCAGCTATTGTAACTCTGTCCCAAACTCTGTTAACTCCTCCTACACTCGTTACTTTTTGGAAAGGGCCACAGAATGATGCAATAAATGGTTGCAAAGAAGTTTCTGTCCCAAGACACCCATTCAGTGAATTCTAGAGCTCAAGCTGCTTTTTTCTAAAACCATGAAATACACTCTCTTGCTGGAGAATGGGACTAACCATTTTCTGATATATAAATTCAATGATTTCAATGTGAGAGGATAATTTTGGTGAAGAAAAACCATTTTAGGGACATAATTCCTGCAAAGATTGTTGGCCTGTTGCTCTGAATTCCATTTGAATGCACGCTACGAGGCGGGGTAGCTGTGCTAAGCCCATAGCATCTGGGTTATTCTTCGTGGATGAGTTCCAGTGCTTTTGGTGATAGAACTAAAAGCTCACAAGATGCTGTGTATCAGCAGTGAAACAATTAGTCTTTGAGAAGCTTTGGGGAAATTACTCAAGCAGCGAATTAATCCGTGTGATTCTGGTCCCCCTTCCCCAATAATAGATCTCTGAAAGGACATCCCCCCCCACAGCCCAGTTCATGGTGCTCTTCTTAAAGGTGTAAAATTTCATAAACCTTTGGTAAAACATTATGAATTTGCTTTCTGTGCCATACAACTGGTATTTTTTCCAGACGTGTATTTCCATAATTAAACATCCTAAAATACAAATCCCATTATTATTTGTTATGTCTAGTCAGTAATTAGACCTCAGCTGGTAGGGCAATTTCAGAACAGAGTTTACCAATTTACATACTAATCCAGCAGAGTCTGGTGGGACATGATTAGCATAGATTCAGTCAACATCTTAATTAGCCCTAATCCCAGCATGCACTCCGAGGTGCCTTACCCCACCCCCCAACCCTGTGAGTCTGGTTTAGCTGACTTTTTTTCTTCAAGAAATTCCCACCCTTCAACAGATATTTTCCGGTGCCCTTTTTCACAGTTGAAATGGCTATGTCTCAAAGTGGTCTGCCAGGCAAGACATTTTGTGTCTCGAAATGTGACTAGGCATGTGAGAGATCTGGCCAGGCAAGTGGTGAATACTTGAGTCCGAGGTAAAAGCCAAAGTCCCAGAGTGTTGTGGAATGTTAGAATATATCCACTCCTCCTTCCCATCCTTCCCCCAGCTCCAGGGAGCGAGGCCTGTAAGCCATCCTGATCACAGGAGAATCTTACCAATTTCCTAAGACACTAGAGAAGGATGTTCCTTATTTCCGTCCACGGTCGGGACCCCATTTCATTGTGTACCGTCCCCTGTGTCAGGAAATTCCTTATACTTAACTGACATCCCCCATGTTGCACATTTAAGGCTCTTGCCTCTCTGTCCATCCATAGTGAAATGGAGAACAGGTGTTCCGCTTACCTATGAAAAGCTCCTTGTGTAGCTGAGGACCATAATGAAATGATCTCCCGAACCTTCTCTCCTTCGGGCTGAATTTTTCCAGCTCCCTGACTCTCCTCTCAGGTCCCTTTCTTCAACACTTTGATCTTCCTTGTGGCTTTTCTGTGAACTCTTTGCAAGCTCCCCACATTCCTCTTTAATGGCGGAGCTCAGGACTGGGCAGAGAAACTTTGAGAGAGCTTGAAGGGCCCCGATAGCCTCCGGAGCCGTATCTGACACTTCCGTGTGCCCCCGTATTGGGCGCACTTTAAGAACCCGTGCTTGTTCTTAGTTAGCTGACTAGCTTTCTTTATTCCCTTCCCATCTGAAAAAGGAATGTGGTTTTCTATTGGGGTGCTCTTCTGTAACCGGATAGGGATTTCTTCTATTTGCTTGGGACTATACTACTGCAGTTAGTCAAGGTTATTTTGTGTTTTGCTGTCCATTTGCAAATCTATAAGCCACTGGTAACTCCTGCTGAGGTCTGAAGTCATCTGAAACTCAATTTGGGCGTTATCAGTGAACTGCTGCACAACCAAGGGCGAGGGGCCCTCCTCGGGAACTGGGGTGAACCCAGGAGAGCGTGGTTGGCTGACACCTTCAGCCCCAGGAGGCATCTCTCTTGTCTTCTTGTTCTCTGCGAGCCTTCCCCACTTTTGACTTTGTCTTGGGACAGACTCTTTCCCTGTTTCACTCTCTCTTCTTTTCTCTTTACTCATTCCTTCTTCCTCTTCATCTCTCCCGTGTTCCCTCAACACCTGCCAGCCACCCCTGCTTGAGATTGCCTCCCAGACAAAACTGTCTGGTGATCACGGTTGGGAATGACACGGGGGAGACAATGGAAGGCGAGAAACATCCGCACAGTTTTCCCTTCTAGCTTTGTACTGTCTTAGCTGAAATCAGGCCATGTAGGTCACAGATAAGAACGGGTCAAAAGCACCAACTGATGAATATTGTAAGACTCATGAAGAAGTGCCCTCCTCGGGCCCGGCCGCTAAGCAGTGCTTGCCCCGGAAATGCGTGCATCCTTCTGCTAGCGTGTACCCTTCTGGCCTCACAGATGGAGCTAGTCAGAGTGTTGCCAGTTTCGTGTTCAAAAGAATCAATCTAACTCACATTGACTATTCCTTGATTTGTAAGGGGCCAAGCCCGTGTTTTAAATTCCAGAAGTTGTCCCAGCTTGCCTTGAAAGCCAGGGTCTGTATTAATCCCTGTCTAGAAATTTAAGAATCCTTGAGATTATAAAAGGTTTATTCATACATCTTTGGAGATTCTTTTTTTTAAACCGCTGTGTCTCTGTGGCAAGAAGCAGGTGTGAGGGCTTTTGCATGGAAGTCTTTACAGCCAAGACTATCTCTCACTGTTGAAAACTAGAAAGCTATAAAAACCAGTTCAGATATCCCCTACTTCTTCAGGGGTTACTGACGGTAGAGCAAATGCTTACTTCGGGGGTTTCTGTTTGACTGCTTGGTTGATTTGGTTTGCTTTTCTTACTTTTGGCCGATTGAATTTTGTGCGTCCATTTGTCGCAACCTAAAATTTTAAAAGTTCCTCACCAAAAGATAGTTCACACTCTAGAGGTTGAATTGGTAAACACATCCTTAATTTCCTGTTTTTAAAGATTTTATGTATTTATTTTAGAGAGAGAGCATGCATGAGCAGGGGGAGGGGCAGGGGGGAGGAAGAGAGAGACTCTCAGGCAGACTCTGTGCTGTGTGTGGAGCCTGAGTCGGGGCTCGATCTCATAACCCTGACATCACAACATGAGCCAAAACTGAGAGTCCAAAGCTCAACACACTGAGCCACCCAGGCACACACACCCCCTTTTTTAGTAGGCTCCACACCCAACGTGGGACTTGAATTCACGGCCCTGAGATCAAGAGTCTCATGTTCTACCACCTCCCCATCCTTGTTTTACATTTTAATTCCTGGCCACTTTTCTGAAGCATATACCTTCTCCTGCCTTACCACTGGCCAGACCTAAAAGTGTGTGAGAGAAGGGACTGCGGAGTCTACTAATTATGGCAAATGACAGGAGCCGCCAGAGTAACTTTGTCAGTTTGGATTAAGGAAAGGAATTTTTGGTGGGGTGTGAAATGGTACAGCCATGTGGGCGGGTCCTGAAAAAGTTAAACATAAAGCTACTTACTGTTTGAGCCAGCAACTCCACTTGTAGGTGTGTACCCAAGAGAAATGAAACATGTGTCCACATACAGACTTGTACGTGAATGCGCAGTAGCCAAAAGCTGGAAACACCCCAGATGTCCATCAACTGGTGAACGGATCAATGAAAGCTAGTATATCCGTACAATGGAATCTTGTTCAGCAATAAATAGGAATGAGATACTGATAGATACCACATCATACTAAGTAAAAGAAGCCAGTCCTACAGGATCATATCTCATATGAAATGTTCAGATTTGGGGCACCTGGGTGGCTCAGTCAGTTAGGCAGCTGCCTTCGGCTCAGGTCACGATCTCAGGGTCCTGGGATCAAGTCCTGCATCGGGCTCTCTGCTTGACGGGGAGAGTCTGCTTCTCCTTCTGCCTGCTGCTCCCCCTGCTTGTGCGCTCACTCTCTCTCGCTCTCTCTCTCACTCTCTCTCTGTCTGACAAATAAATAAATAAAACATTTTTTAAAAAGGAAAAAAGAAATGTGCAGATTAGGTAAATCCATAGAGACAGAAGATAGATGGGTGGTTGTGGGGTGGGGGAAGCTGGGGGAGACTGAGAGCAGAGGGTACAAGGAGTAGGAGGGGACTGCTAATGGATACAAGGTTTTCTTTTAATGGGAGATAAGCCTCTTCTAGAGTGTGGTGATAGCTGCACAGCTCAGTGCATATACAAATAAAACTCTGGCTCGTCCATATGAAATGAGTGAATCATCTGATAGGAGAATTATATGTCAATGAAGCTATTCCTGAAGAAAAGAAAACGGGTGAGTTTGTAGAGGCTGGTGCTCTAGGTTGTTCACCAAACAAACCAATTTATTTGTTAGGGTTCAAAAAGAGATAGCTAACTCCTGTTATTTTAATTAAACAGTTTCTCCAAATGGCACTGTTAGAGGTATCAAGCAAGCCAATTTCAGCACAATTGTGGCTGTAGAGAACGTGACTCAGATTGAAATACCGTGAGCAAGGATGCAAAATCCAGATTTTAATCCTCACCCTCACCATGAGCATGCCTGACAAACATAAGCCACAGGCTGGACCTCTTTGGACGTTAGCTGTCCATTTTCTCAGAATAACGGTGGTAATGTCCAGGGAGCTTCCAGAATTATATCAGGATCAAATTAGATGTCTGCTTTCACAGTCCCTTAAAGAGTGCCGTGGAGATGCAAAGACATTATTACATAGCCAGCAGTATGTATTATAAATATCAAATATGTGTATGTTTAATGTGAATATTTAGGTGATTCCTATGGTCCTCTTGATCCTGACATTGAATAATTATACCTCTCCCACCCCACCCTATATGAAATATGAACATTTAGATTACATTTAGACATTTACCTTAGATATAATCTTGGTTTGTGATATGTTTGTAGTCCTTGTGTTAATCTCTGAACTTCACTCGTGAAGGGGAGGAATGCAAAATAATGATTTTAACCAAGTTTTTTTAAAAGATTTTATTTATTTATTTGACAGACAAAGATCACAAGCAGGCAGAGAGGCAGGCAGAGGGGGGAGGGAAGCAGGCCCCCTGCCGAGCAGAGAGCCCAATGCAGGGCTCGATCCCAGGACCCTGGGACCATGACCCGAGCCGAAGGCAGAGGCTTTAACCCACTGAGCCACCCAGGCGCCCCTGATTTTAACCAAGTTTTTAAAAAGAGAACAAGAAAGTTAAAGGGAGTGAGAGCCAATGATACAACCAGGTCTGTGGGAATTGTAAATACTCTTTTAAAGTATATCTATGTATTTATTTTTAAGTAACCTCTCCATCCAATGTGGGGCTTGAACTCGCGACCCCAAGATCAAGAGTCACACACTCTTCCCATTGAGCCAGCCAGGTGACCCCGGAAATACTGTTTTAATAACTCCTGGATGAGCATCTGAAGCAGTAAAAGGAAATAGATCTCTCATTTATAATCGTTTACAGAATGCTTTTCTGAATGTATTGGAAATGTGGGGTAAGTAGAATTTTCGTGGAGAAAGTTAACTCAGTGTCTAAAACCCCTTTGACTCTGGACGCGACACCAGTGCTGGGAAGACTGTGGCATGTAGCGCTGTCATCGTAATTGTCGAAACTTCACTGAGACAACACATTCCTCAACCAGTACTGGTTGGAGAAATATATTTTCATTTTGCATCAAAAATAGATTTTTTTTTTTACCCTCGTTTTTTTGTATTTTGAAATACTTTAAGAAACACAACAGGCTGCAGCGCGAGTGCAGGGTCCCTGTGTACCTTTCATGCAGCTTCCCCCAGTGATAACACCCTTCCTTCCTCAGGGCAGACAGTGTCTAACCCTGGAAACCGACATTTACACAGCACTATCAAAAATCAGTTTCCTGGGGCCCCTGAGTGGCTCAGTGGGTTAAAGCCTCTGCCTTCAGCTCGGGTCATGATCCCGGGGTCCGGGGAACGAGCCCCACATCGGGCTCTCTGCTCAGCGGGGAGCCTGCTTCCCTTCCTCTCTCTCTGCCTGCCTCTCTGCCTACTTGTGATCTCTAGTCTGTCAAATAAATAAATAAAAATCTTTTTAAAAAGAATGCTTAAAAAATCAGTTTCCTTTTTTTGTTGTTTTTTAAAAGATTTTATTTATTTATTTGACAGAGAGAGACACAGCAAGAGAGGGAACACAAGCAGTAGGAGTGGGAGAGGGAGAAGCAGGCTCCCCGCCAAACAGGAAGCCAGATTCGGGCCTCGATCCCAGGATGCTGGGATCATGATCTGAGTGAAGGCAGACGCTTAATGACTGAGCCACCCAGGCACCCCCAAAAATTGATGTTCGTCATGGTGAAATGTCTCACCGAAGTTGGGCTACAAATTATCACAGCCTTTCAAATCTCAAGTGTCACAATTGAAACTGTTTCCACTGGCTCAAGCTTTTATTATTAAAGGGTGTCATTTGATTCTGCATGTAAACAAATGTTGCCTTAAGTGCTGGGGGTTCTTTTAATTACAAGTGTGGAAACCCAGATAATAGCGCATATTAGCTTACATTCGTATCTGAAAATACTAATAAGCTCCAATTTCGAATATATTACTATTTTTTAACTCCGCATTGCTTTTAAACAACACTTGGATCATTAAATCCTCATTGTTTCCTCAGAGGCGGCAGGCGTTATTAAAATGCATTCTGCATATTTTGTTTCCGTAATGACACCTCATCAGTGCCAATTAACACTGTAGTAAAATACTTAATTAAAAACACCTATTTGAGAAATAAGTGGGAAACAAAAGAGAAACTCTCCTACCACGCCTTCTAGGGACAGAATCTGATGGAAAGTTGAAATATTAGACAAGACCAGCAGCCTGGTCAGGCAGAAACGTGTTCCTAGGGCGAAAAACGCAAAATATCTCTGGAAATATCCCAGCCTTCCAACCAAAGCAAGGGCTTCCCCATTGTGTATTCTTTCTCCCCTGCAGAATGGATTCTGAAACGGGGAGATCTCCCAAATGTCTCCAAAGACCAGTCCGCCGCACCCAGGGAGGGAGGCTTTCTGAGAGAGATGCCTTCCCATGCTGGTAAATGGCATGTGTCAAGGGGGAAAGCCCCCAGTGCTGTCGTGATTGAGCGGGGTGGGGGGCCCCCCGCTGTGGGCCCTTTCCTTTGTGTCCCGTCATTTACATGACTTAAACGCGACAATGTGCTCCACAATCAATAAAACAAGACGCTTGGCCATAGCAACCGTTTCAGAATGTGGCCCAGCTTCGCTGCTGTTCCCGACACAGAGAGAAGTGCCATAAAGAAACACTCCATATGAATATGTTCAGAGATTTCTTTATCCCACTGGTACTTGTTTCGGATTCCACGGGGTTCGGGTTTTATTTACGGGGCCCATCTTTCCTTTGCTGTGTGAGAACGAGCTTTGTGTAAAAGGTGCGGACGCGACTGCGGGGTCAGAGGGTGGGAATACATACTTGGCTGTAATGGAAATGGAATTCTTGAGTACATTCACAGCAAGCTATTAACACTATCCAGGAAACCATGTAAAACTCAGGAATGTACTGCATCTCTCTGAGTCACTGTTGATTTCTTTGAAGGTATGTCATAAATGGCCCTGGGAGTGTGTGCACTTTTCACTTCTTCCTATCATGCAGCAATGTGTGCACATAATACAACCCACTTCAGAAAATCAGAAGGAAATGAGTTCCACTCTCGGTGCTGTTGTCCAAGAGAACCAGCACATATGTGATCAAAGCTGTGATTAAGCTCCAATGTCTTCCTCCTCTTTCAAGGTCTTTTCCTGGCATGATAAAATTTTCCTAAGAAAGTCCCCCTTCCTCCTCTTTGTCCTCCTCCTTCTTCACAATCATACTTTCTCCAAGTTTGAATCTAATGCTGTTGTTCTGGTAAAATTTTCACTGAGGAAGGTGAATCAGAGAGGAAAACTAGATACAGAAGTTTAATGATCAGTGATAACAGTTGGGTATATTTTTGTCATGCAACATGGGTTTTACCTTTAGGACATAATTAGAGAACTTTATCATTTGTTGGTTCAGTGATTAGGAAATTCTTTCCCTGGAGACATTTGTGCTTCTTCTGAGAGATATGCCTTCTGTGACATATGTGCTTTGTCCCTTGTCCTCAGCTGTGTTCCCCTTCGTTGGCTTCTGGGAAGTAGCCATCCCTTAACACTGGAGCTACTTATAGTGATGGATGAGATGCTGGGTCCGTGCACCTAACTCCAGAGTCATCTATAAATTAGTTATGAGCCGGTAATAAAAAAAATCCTAGATGTCCCTGCTTCTCAAGGAGCCACAGACCCCAGGGATCGCCAAGCAATGAAAGATCAAACTGGACTCACCAGTGAAAACACGATTAATTATTTACACACAATCAGCATTTGACACTGGTATAATTTGAATCAGGAGATGCTTTGTTTGCTACATGGCTACATTGATTTGTGCACTGCATGCCGGAAGTTTGGCCACACTCTTGTTCAGGCGAAGGGGAGATGAATGGACCGTGGGTAATAGAAGGTGAGCTTTGGATGTCGGATTTTATGCGCATGTTCACGGCAGAAGGAAAGTCATGTTGCATGGTACAGTGATAGTCTAAGGCATTTTGGAAACACAAAGATTGTGTGTGGGTGCAGAGTGGAAGGGATGAGGGTGGGTGGAAAAGCAATTATAATCCTCTTGTGTCAGGCCTGTGAAGGCAAATTCATTTAACCAGAAGTCTCAGGGGACAAGGCCTTCCACGTAACATCCCACTGGAGAAACTTGAGCAAAACCAGAGAGGAGTGGCTCTAATCAATGTCTCTTAGTGACTCTGCCATCCTCTAAGACGATTTCTCGAGCATAAACCAGCCGGCGAGTTCCATGGCAGACACCGCTGGCTCCAAACCAGGCATTTTCCGCATTCATGCCATGGGGAGAGTCCAGGTGCCTCTAATACTTTGCCCTCCTCAAGAGGCTGAGCGAGTCCAATTCTTTCTGTGAACCCGCGCAAAAGAAATCATAATCTTCATTTTGTAAGTTCTCTACATTTCGAGGCTTTTTACAGCCTAAGAGCTGTCACTTGAATGTCGTGGATTTGGTGGGCCGCTGTTGAACAATGGGGAAATTTCATTAAGCTGAGCCAAGGCTAATTCTGAAGCAGTTCTAATACATTTCCTAATAAGTAGAGGGACTTGATTCCCTATCCTCCCTTTCATGCTTGAAGAATTTCAGAATCTTTGACAAAGCAAGGCCCGCAGTGCTGGCTGCAAGCGAAGGGGGCCCTCTTGGGATGGGCAGCGTTGCCTCCCAGATGCCGAAATCACTTTCTTTCCTTAGAACTATTCACAACTATTTAAGAACTTTTCCGCTCTTTGCTAGAAGAATAGGTCATAGATGACCCCAATCAGTTCAAGACTACCTTGATTGCTCACTGTCCCAAAAGCTGATGTGTAGACGTGTTCAATATTGAATTCATGTGTATGAGTAAAGGCTAGTAAGTTTCTGGACCACGCAGAATCCTTGTACAAGTTTTGGATCTAATCTCTGCTTTTGTACTGATTCCAAAAAAGTCAATGAAGTCTGAAGGCATTTGGCAATAGAACTAACCAACTTCAACTCTGTGCTTTAGTCTACGATTAAAGTCAATGTTTCATAAATATTTGAACATGGTTATTGGAACACCCTAGTTATCTTTTTAAGTTGTACTTTGCTATTAGACAAAGAACCACATCAGAGTATCACTCTCCCATAAAAATCTGCAAAGTAATGCTTAAATAGCTCGACATGAAAAGAGATTAAATTCCGTGAGTTCATTGTTCTGTGGACACTGGGCAAAGTGACTGATGCCCATGGTATAGAGGAATTGAGTTATAACCCAAAATTACCCTTATATTCATCCTTGGCTCAGTTACTCTACTATCAGGAAAATCACCCAGACTCTTGGCTAGAGGGCAGATGAGGCCCTCTGGCAACTGTCATCCTTTTTACCCTACAAGTGGCTAGTTCTGTTCCTTATCACATTGTCACACTCTTTCCTCCCGAATTGTTGTCATCACCCTCATAGATCTGGTTCCTATCCTTCAAAGCATCTGATAGGTGGGTTATTGCCTTGTCTGGGTTCTCCTGGATATAGATCTAGAAATAGAGTATCAGGGGCAAGTCGCTTATTTGGAGGGGAGCGATGGGGGAAGGCAAGGAACCCAATAAAGAATGTGTGTTTGAGTAAGTTATCACTATGGGCAACTGGAGCTTAATCCTTTCGGGGAACTCTGGGAGCTGGTGTAAAACATACTCCTCAGAGGTAACCCCCCTGAGACACCAAGTGAAGAGGGAGTCGGGGTATTTATGTACCAACTCTGGTCCATCACCAGATGAGGACCACAAAGGGTCAGAGGTGGGAGACTTTAATTCTTCCGTACCCCTTGCCTGCCAGAGCAAACAAAAGTTGGCTCCAATGCTAGAGAAAGCTCCATGGCAAAAAGACTTGGAGGCTGGCAGTTGGAAGTCAGGCTACCGGGCAGAGAGATGGAAAGTCTTACGGAAATATAAATAGAACATTGGCCTCTCTGGTTCATACTGTGGGGAGCCAGCTTCACTGTCTACCAACCCCAGAGGCAGCACACACACTCCACAAGTCCCTTGTGGTCACCTCATCAATATTCTTCCACCAGGAAGAGACATCATTTCCTCATGACCTGCCTTAAAAAATATTACAGCCTACTTCCACTGTATGTACTTTGTCAGCTGGATAGGAGAGCTCTTAGAGATTCACCTAACTTCCCAGGCCCAGCTCTGTCTCAGGCAGAGGATAAGGCAGAAGAATAAGTGTGGGAATCTGTGCCTAGTGGGGCAAATATCCAGGGAAGGAGCTGGCCATCAGCATCTGACAGGTGGATAGCTCTTCCATTTGCAGGAGAAAGTCTGCACAGAGAAGCAAAGAATTCTTTCTCCACATGGATTTCCACAGATGGATACCATGCAAAGCATGCTATTTCGTGGCCCTTGCCTTAAGATAGTCCAAGTCCAGGGTCAGGGCGCCCTGGTGGTGCAGTCGGTTAAATGTCTGACTCTTGCTTTCAGCTCAGGTCATGACCTTAGGATCATGAGATGGAGCCCAGCATCGGCTCTGTGCTCAGCACAGAGTCTGCTTAAGGCTCTCTCCCTGGGGCGCCTGGGTGGCTCAGTGGGTTAAACCTCTGCCTTCGGCTCAGGTCATGATCTCAGGGTCCTGGGATCAAGCCCCACATTGAGCTCTCCACTCAGTGGGGAGTCTGCTTGTCCCTCTCCCTCTGCCCCTCCCCCTGCTCATGCCCTCTCTCTCTCTCTCAAACAAATAGAATAAAATAAAATAAAGTCAAGGTTTTTCCACAGTGTACAGGTATCACCCCACAAATGAGAGAATCATGTTACCTTCTTAAGAGATCTGCTCTGACTCCTCATATAAATTATCAATCTTATATCTTGTGATCATTACTCACAGTGCCCCGACCATATTCTATTTCCCCATAGGGCACAGCTTCTGAGATACTCTATAATTCACTTATTTATTGTATTTCTTGCCTGTTCTCTTTTAATGGAAGTACATCAAAGACAGATTTTGTCTGTTTACTTCTTCGATGTATCCTAAGCATCAAGAACAGTGCCTGGTACATAGCAGTCTCAATAAATATTTGTTGGATGGATGGATGGATGGATGGATGAATCAGATGAGTTTTCTGTAGCTCATGCTTTTGTTGTCCCCCCCCACACCCACTCTACTATGGGGCTTTGGGATCTTATGCGTGTTTCGGAGTCCCATAAATTGTTCTTAAAGAGATAACTGACTTTAGGGGGAGCCTGGGTGGCTCAGTGGATTAAGTAACTGCCTTTGGCTCAGGTCATGATCCTAGAGTCCTGGGATCAAGTCCCACATTGGGCTCCCTGCTTGGCAGGGAGTCAGCTTCTCCCTCTGACCCTCCCTGCTTTAATGTTCTTTCTCTCTCATTCTCTCTCAAATAAATAAAAATCTTTAAAAAAAAAAACAAAAGAAAGAAAGAACTGACTTTAAAAAGAAAGAAGGAAAACTGATTTACCAGAGAAAGGAAAAGTATCCAATGCTATTGGAAGGGAAAGGTGTTTTTTTTGTGACAAAAGTCTTTTCTCTATCAAAATTATATTTTCAAGATAGAGGAAATATATGGATTAGTTTATCATATAGCATAAGACAGATTTCCTTTTGGTTGCTGCTATATTTATATCTACATAAAACTATAACTATATTAATGTCTCTATCTAGTTGCCCTAGATGACGATTCAGTTGGCCCACCAGAAATTTGTCTTGCCCAGAACTGTCTCTGCTGAAGATACTTTTTCTCTTCTCAAACCTTATGTATAAAACATGCTCTCCATAAAAATTCATTGTCTGACCATAGAAAAAATGCATAGATCTTTTTAACACTTCAGTAAGGAGTTACTTGAAGCTAAAGAATTGTTCTATTAAAATATTGCCAGAATTTTCTGTTATTCAAGTAGAATGCTTGGCAGGAACAAGTTACACAACATAAATTTTTTGGAAATTTTCTTTTGCATTCCTAGGAAGCAAAACATTAAAAAGTATGGCTGGGAAATATTTTCTTTTTCAACAATGACAAAATATTTTGGCAAAAGGTCATAAACCTTATCATCTTTTTTTTAACCTCCATAAACCAAATAATTTAATTTTGTTATGTTTTCAAATTTGTGGGAATTTTCTGACAATTTCCCATTACATATTTCAATTCTTGGATTTTTCCTTAGAAACACAGTGCTTTCTTTTTAAAAAACAAAGAGGGAGGGAGGGAGGAAGGAGGAAAAAAGAAAGGGAAGAAAGAAAGAAGGAAGGAGAGGAAGAGGGAGGGGAAGAAAGGAAGGAAGAAAGAAAGGTAGGTTTTTATTTCTATCTTTTTTAAAGATTTTTTTAAAGATTTTATTTTTAAGGAATCTCTACACCCAACATGGGGCTTGAATCCACAGCCTCAAGATCAAGAGTCACATGCCCCACCAACTAAGCCATCCCAGCACCCCTATTTCTACCTTTTTTTTTTTTTACCAATGATGTATAAGAAAGTTTAAAGCAGGCATTAGCCTTATCTCCAATTCTTGAGAGAGAATGTTTTCTGAGAAATGTGCTGTGATGATTTTTGCATTAACAATGCCTAGTGCCAACAATATTTTAGAGAGGACTTTGGTTTTTGCATGGGAGTTGATGTTTGCATGGGAGTTGATTTCTAAGTCAGATGGCAGGAATAGAAGACAAGATATGGGAGTTCCTGAACTGATCTTGCCTAAGTTAACATAGAGTGTAAACTAGTTCTTGCCTTAATGAAGCTTACATTTTATTTATTAATGTACACATTCGAAGGGTAGTCTATAAGGCCAGGAGAATGGCGAATACTCTGACATGCAAACTCACGGGCCAGCAGGGCTCGGGGGATGATGTCTCTGTGGGAAGAGTGTACAAAGCCAGGGGGACTGGCAGGCCAGGGCTGAAGCAGGCAGTGGAGAGCCATAAAGCACCTGTGCCTCCCTCTGTGGATTATTACTGAGCACCATCACTGGGTCTAGCTTGATTCCGTATGCTGAAGCTATAGAGTCAGCTCAACAAGTTCCTTTCCTCATTTGTCTGATATTCTAATGTAACAAGATACACAATAAAACACTAAGTATCCAAGATGTCAGATAGTGAGAGGTGCTATGAAGACAAATGGAGCAGGGCACCGGAGTTAGGGAGCTCCAGAAAGAGAGAGGAGCGAGGAGGTTGTCTGTCATTGAAAGTGTCCAAGAAGGCCTTTTGGAAAAGAGAACAGTTGAGCAGAGACCTGAAGGAAGTGAGGGCACAAATTGTGCCTTATCCTTGGGGGGACAACCGCAGGCAGAGAGAAGAGCAAGTGCAAAGGCCCTGAGATGGAAGCATGTGGTATCTGTTGTAGACCTATGGGGGGCTCAGAGCGGCACAAGCGGCGTGAATCAGGAGACTGAGAGAAGATGAGGTCTTGCGTGGACTTTGGCTTTTACTCGGTGTGTAAGATGGGAGTCACTGAAGAGTTTTGAACAGAGGAGTTCAAAAGAATCACAGCTTTTCAGTCGGCTGGGGAGGAGGCGCAGGGTGGTCCAGAAGTTAGGAGGCTGCAGCTGGAGTACAATGAAAAGATGGCAGTGGCTTGGAGCAGAGCAGTAGGACAAAATGAGAGAGCGTCAAATTCCGGGTGTGTGGTTTTTTAAAGTTTGTTTTATTCATTTATTTTAAGAATCTCTCCACCCAACCTGGGGCTTGAACTCATGACCCTGAGATTGAGACTTACATGCTCTTCCAAGTCAGCCAGCCAGGAAGCCCTCTGGGTGTGTTTTGAAGGTGAGATTGACAGCATCTCCTGATGAATTGGCTGTTGTCCTGAGCATCTTTCTGTGTTTATGGCCAACTCTTACATGCACACTTGCTTTTAGGGATGGTTATAGGTGTTTAAGAGGCCAGAGATGGGATAGACAGGAGCAGCGTTGTTCCAATTAGTCTAGGCACAGTATTCAAATCTAACAACATGAAATGAGTAGACTATCAAGGCTTCCATCAGTAAACTAAGTGTAAAAAGAAAGAAATGTTGTTTAGCAGCCCTGTGTAAAACCAGTTAGAGGGAGTGAGTTTATTGTGAGTTAGCAGAACTTAATGTGATGTTAATTTGCAGTAATAAATTTACAGTATTTAAGGTGGGCTCACTATTGCAGTATCTCATTTAGTTTTCCTTCAAACTATAGAGCCATTGGAGGTAAGAAAAACAAAGATCACAGGGGGGCATAAAAACTGATCATATGAGAACAAGTTAGTTAGTTGGGTGAATAGTCCAGAAGCAAATGAACCAAGAGACATAATAACCATCTTGGAATATCTGTAGGGCTGTTGTGTGAAAGTGGAATTAAACTTGAGCCAATATGATCCAGAGGTGAGCTGGCTTCTTTAGGTAGAAGCTATTGCAAGAAACTCCTTAGCTAAATGGAAGGACAGCTTTGGACAACAGACACTGTTAGCATTCTGTAATACCTGTGAGCTCATCTCCATCCTTGGGACCCTGGCACACTATTTGTGCTAGCCCCTTGTTAACGAGGTAGGGCCATGTGCCTATTTCAGGCCGACAAAAGGCAAGTGGGATTGATGTACGTTCCTTCTAGTCCTGACCCTTAAAGCCTCCTTCAAGATCTTTCATCTGCTCTCTGTTCCCTTGGCTGCTGGCCAGATGCAGAGATCCAGGGGAGAGCTCTGAGGTCCTAGAAGTGGTAGGTGGAAGGAGCCTGGGTGCATGAAAAGAGCCAATGGATAGCAACTCTGTATTGGATTGTGATATGAACATGAAATAAAACCTTAATATGTCAAGCCATGGAGGTTTGGGAACCCTTTGTTATAATAGCTAGATTTACTTACCCTGACCGTATAATCTTTTAACTTATAGAGCTGTCCAACTGCAGAGGCTTTAACCCACTGAGCCACCCAGGCACCCCAATATGTTTTTTTTAAGTTACAAAGTGCAGACTATTACTGAAGGAGACTCTTTCTTTTAAATCTTCCAGTGAGGTGGACACATTAGGATTAAGTGCTCAAAAATTAATATGTTAAAAGTCAAGATGTATCAAAATCAATAAATTCATATTTAAGCCCTTTCAAGTGAAAGACAAAATCAAAAGTCAAAATTCATTTTTCATTATTTTAAAATCATTTCCTATATTAAGTCAATAGTATTGTACATTGCATGGTTCACATTAAAAAAATTACCATGCCAGCTAGGGTTCTTTGGAAACCACTGGAGACTTCTTTATCTTTTAGGTAACTTATATAGAAATTATTTCCTTGACTTTTTTTTACTTAGATGAATAAAATTGTAACTGTTGTTGTGCCTGTTTACAAAAAGAAGTTGCTGTAAACATGATAGGACTCATAGAGTGAAAACTATGTTGACAGTAGCAGGTACATGCTTTTTACCTACTCACATTGGTCATGTGATCCAACCAGGAGAGGGGCGTTTCTCCTTTGGCATTTCTCCATAACACCATATCTTCCTTTAAACCAGCCCAGGGGCAACTGGGTGGCTCAGTTGGTTAAGCATCCTGACTCCTGGTTTCAGCTTCACTCAGGTCACGATCTCACGATCATGGGACTCAAGTCATGATCTCACAGTCATGGGATCAAGTCCCTTGTCAGGCTCCCCGCTCAGCATGGAGTTCGCTTCAGATTCTCTCTCCCTCGCCCTCAGCCTCTCCCCCTGCTCATGCTCTCTCTCAGCCTCTCTCTAAAGTAAATAAATTTTTTTTAATCTTTTTTTAAAAGGCTGTACTTGAGAAAAGGGGGAAAAATGGATGCACCTAAGTCCATCACTTTCTTTACAGGCATTCTCTCTGGTAGATATTTTATTTATTTATTTATTTTTGTTTTAAAAATTTTATTTGACAGAGAGAGACACAGTGAGAGGGGGAACACAAGCAGGGGGAGTGGGAAAGGGAAAAGCAGGGAGCCTGATGTGGGGCTGGATCCTGAGACCCTGGGATCATGACCTGAGCCAAAGGCAGATGCTTAATGACTGAGCCACCCAGGTGCCCCTCTAGTAGATGTTTAGGCAAAAATAATACCTACTTAGAGAGGCAGATGTGTCCCCCAAGGAGTAGCTGCTTTGTTTCCCTGGGGAGAGTTTGTCCACGGATTTTGCACACTATATTTGATATATTTTTTAAAAATTTTATTTAGTTATTTGCCAGAGAGAGACACAGTGACAGAGGGAACACAAGCAGGGGGAGTGGGAGAGGGAGACGCAGGCTTCCTGCTGAGCAGAGAGCCCGATGCGGGGCTCGATCCCAGGACCCCGGGATCGGGCCCTGAGCCAAAGGCAGACGCTCAACTGACTGAGCCACCCAGGTGCCCCATTTGATATTTTATAGCAGATATTTTAATACTTATTTATTTTTACTATAGATCTTGGGCTAGCCTTCTTGATTATTAATTTCCCCTTCATCTTTACTTTTTTTTAGAAGATTTTATTTATTTATCTGACAGAGATAGAGAGCACAAGCAGGCAGAACAGCAGGCAGGGGGAGAGGGAGAAGCAGGCTCTCCACCAAGCAGGGAGCCTGATATGGGGCTCAACCCCCCGATCCTGGGATCATGACCCGAGCTGAGGGCAGGTACTTAATGGACTCAGCCACCCAGGCGCCCCTCCCCTTCATTTTTAAATGGAAAGCAGGAAACCTGAGTGAAAGGCGAGCATTGTAGATTTGAGTAAACTTATTAAATATTTGAATAAAATAAAACTGCTCAGTGTCCATCTAGTGGCCAGTATGAAGACTTGGTCTCAAGTCTTGAAATGTAACAGTAACATGACACCGAAACCTGGCAGGAAGATCACGTGGGGATTGCATCACTTTTCCCACAGCCCAGAACTCAGTCACATGACTGAGACCTATTTGTATGGGAAACTGGGAAATAATGGCCTTCCTGTGTGTGCAAGAAGAAAAACAAAACACAACAGGATTTGGTTGCCCTATGGCATTGTCTGTGCCCCACCAGCCTTCTCCTATCTAATATAACCGTCACAATAATTAGTGTACGCCTGCTAGGCATTTGCCATCTCAATGAAGCACAGAGATATACTTTTGGATTCTGTTTTGCAGATGAGAACTTTGAAGATCAGATTTGTTAAGGGGTTTTCATCTCTCTGAATCACTCATCTTATCCTCTCTGCCTGAAATGAATTCGATTTTTCACAATATGAAATTTGGCTTGGGAATGAGTTGGTAAAAGTTTCAAAGTACCATAATTCAAATTTTTTGATTGCGTGTTTTAATTGGCTACATTTGGTGGCTTGAATAACACAGATTCTCCATCCCCCCCCTTTTTAAAATCTCACACACACAAATTAAAACACAGTTAGTTCCAGCCTTGATTAATTCCTTGACCTAAGAGTGTCATCAGGAATCCTGGTGTGTCTTCAGGTCCTCACTCTGCCCTCCTGACCAAGTGTCTGGCAGAGGGTTTCCCAAGCTCTAGGCATTACCTCCTCACTCCCCACCCCCATACCCACAGGCAGGAAGTGGAGTTCTTATTCACACACACACACCCCTTTTTTTCCCTTTAAATCAGGTATTAAAACCTTTTTTTAAGAACCCTTCAAGCAGCCTTCCCTTACTATCTCGTTGGTCAAAAGCGATTTGCATGCCCATGCCTAAGCCAATCCCGGGCAAAGGTCATGAAATGACTCCGGTTGGCTTTGAGGATCCCAGTTGGCTTTGAGGAACCCCTTGGGGCTGAGCAAGGGGCAGTGGTTACCAGGGCAGGCAACCAACAGTGTCTGTCAGAAACAGTCTCACCTCTCAATAAGTATTAGAAACGAGCCATAAAACAAGAAACACTAGAGCAAGAGTTTGAATCAAAGGACCTTGGAACTTATTTAATTCAATGCTCACTTTGCAGATGGCTAATCGAGCCTCAAAGAGTGAAATAAGGGTAGAGGTAGGACTAAAAGCAAATCTCCTGATGGCCTGTGTGCTCTAGATCTCTTCATACCGTTGCATCATACTCAGGAGTCCATCAATCACAATAGGACGGTATGCTGTGCTTACTTCTTTGGGTTTGGGTCTTCGTCTGGTAAATTGTGAACTCACTTTTCAAGGGACAAGAGCATCTTCCTGAGCTTTGACTCTCCAGAGTCTGGCACAGGGTCCTATGTACAAGACTAGCAGACTTCACAGTTGTACAGGGTTTAATGACTGATTGCATTAAGTCTTACCATAACCTACCAGTAGGTTAAGAAACTGAAGCCGAGGCTTACCCAGAACTATGAGGTCCCCGAGGCACTGTTACAATAGCATAGCTGCAAAAACATGTGCTAAAATCTACAGGCAGAGGGAAAGCCTTGGAGAAATCTTTCGTATTGTTGCTGCTCACGTGTACATGTATGAAATCTTTAAAAACTGACTTTATGGGAATGGAATCTCATAATCTTCTGCCGGAGGTGAAGTTAAAAAATAAAAAACCCAGGACTAGGGTAGTTAGAGCCCGTGGCTGGAGATAGTGAGAAATTTCGTTCAATACTTTTTCATAAGGAGGATAGGCACATAGTGACGGATATAAGATGAAAGGAAAAGTCAATTTTGACAACTGGAGGAAATCCCTAAAATGAGGAATAAAAAGTGGGCTGTGGGATTGTGGTAGTTCTGCTTTTCTTTTATGGACATATAAGACCATCCGGATGCTCGATGATTTCACCCAGACCCACACTGGAACGGCAATGACTGTGTTTTCCATGGTTACCCACACAAAGGGATGGAATTGTTCTAAGCAGGCTCACTACCTGCTTTGTACACATGGAATCAGATGCACCCTTAAGCTCACAACTACCCCAAATTATAGCCCATCTCTTTGTTTTGGGGACCATGAGCATATGCCGTTTATTCTTCCATTTCCAAGTTACCATTTGTTGCCTTTCAGGTTTGGGGGTTTTACAAAAGTTTTTAGCGCTCTTTTATATGAACCCTTCAGGAGTCTAATTCTCTACTTCACGTTAGAATTAGAAGACACACAGCACTCTGTACAGTTTTCCGGGAGGGATTTTTACCCTTTTTCAACCTCATTTCAATTTGTGGGAGTAGTATTGGAGAAGGGCCCAAAATAGCAAGTAAAAATACCAACTGATTCTTCTTTTCTAGAATGGTCAGCAATGCAAACTAATAAAAACAGCAAAATATAAATGTGATGGTTGGGAACAATCCTGGGTCAGAACTGGAAGACCTGGATCTTTGCTTCTGGCTCTGCCGTGTGTGTGTGTGTGTGTGTGTGTGTGTGTGTGTGTGTGTGTTTAGGAAGGAAGGAGGGGGACAAAGAGATAACCTTAAGCGGGCTCCACTCCCAGCACAGAGCCTGACTCAGGACTTGATCTCACAACCCTGAGATCACGACCTGAGCCAAAATCAAGAGTCGCACACTTAACTGACTGAGCCACCCAAGCAGCATGCCTCTGCTCTCATTTAAACACAGGCCAAGCTGAGGTTGTTTCCCCTGCTAAAGAGTAAGGGATCCTAGGGCTCCTGTAGAGCACGTGATTCTTGATCTCAGGGTTGTAGGCTTGAGCCCCATGCTGGGTGTAGAGATTACTTTAAAAAAATAAAAGCTTAAAAAAATAAGGAGTAAGAGTTCCTATTCTGGGGCGCCTGGGTGGCTCAGTGGGTTAAGCCTCTGCCTTCAACTCAGGTGGTGATCCCAGGATTCTAGGATCAAGCCCCGCATGGAGGGGGGAGGCCTCTGCTCAGCTGGGAGCCTGCTTCCCCTCCCTCTGCCTGCCCCTCTGCCTACCTGTGATCTCTGCCTGTCGAATAAATAAATAAAATCTTTAAATAAAGAAAAAAGAAAAAGTTCCTGTTCTACCCACCTCCCAGTGTGTTGTTGACATTGAAGAGTGCGGGTGACATGGGGCAAAGTCGTGCCAACCTGAAATCACCAGGCGAAGATTAGGTCACCTGTACACCTTATCCAACAGTAATCTGCCAGGATCACAGTATGAGAAGCGACCTATTACTTCCTCCAGCGAAGACATGGTTCACAATTGTATGAAAAAGATAGCCTTCTTTTCATTCCTCCCAGCCGATTCCACACCTTCTTGTTCTGTAAAAGGCCTGTGGAAAACGACTCAATGGAAAAATACATTCAGGAAATGCTGCTTTTGGAGTCTCCCCCTAATAGAATCACAAACTATGTTAATATTTTGAAGGCGCAGAGAAAATTTACCCTTTATAAAAGAGACTGCTTAAAAAAAAAAATAAAAGAGACTGCTTAACCCATTTCCCAAACTTAATTGACAAACCCCCCCCCCGCAACGATTGTTAATGTCCCTTGGTCATGTTCTAAAGGGAGAGATGACACGCTTCTCTCATTTGGGGCAACATGCAAAAATGTGTTTTTCAGAAATTTTTCTCCTGACCTTTTAAAATGTCTCCTGTTTTGAACAGAAATTCAGATGAAAACGTCCTTCCCCTAATGGTTTCCTTAGCATTGGGGAGTGGAAAGAAAGAAGAGCAGTTTCTGGGTCCTTCTCATTAGCCTATTTCTGTTTAAATTACTCTCTGTTACGGTTCTCTTTCCACTTATATCAGGTCACCATGTGATAGAGCCAGATATACCCTGGGACTGTACCAGAAGCGCACGCCCAGTGGCCTCTTGAAGTTAGGCAAAAAGCTGGAAGTAATTTTCGGCTATCCTGGCCGCTCAGCCTCTTCCCAGCCTGTTCTTATTACAAGGACCACTGGGCAGAACTGAACTCTGCCAACAAGCAATTGCAGAACCATCAAAATGTAGAGCGGGGAAGGATGTAAACGTCTGATGCCAAGTAGGCACTTTTAGCCTGGATCCCCCCAGAGCAGGTCCTGAAGACAGCCTCCTTGCAGGAAGTCTGTATGGGAAGGAGTCTCAGAGAGCAGCAGTGCAGGGCGGGGGAGGGGCAGAGACGGTGGGAAAGCCCGCCCAAAAGACATGGTCAAGTTGGCTTCTCCCAGGGGCAGTGAAGGTTCATCCCAGGGAGTGCTCGGAGGAGCTTGCCAAATGCGTCCCAGAACTTACCTTTGGGACAAAAGGCTCTTGGACCCCATCGGTCTTGGGTGAGCCCGTGAGAATCAACCCCTGAGCTTCTGGGCTGTGCCTCCGGGAGAGCTGAGGTATAGAAGTCCCATGCCCTATGGGAAAAGCCCCAAAGCAGGCAGGAATCGAGAGTTCCTTGGAATCCACAGAGGCAAGACACAGTCGGTTGCACCCAAGGGAAACTGGTTGAAACCCACGTAGGAAGGGTCACCGCGGCGGCAGTGGGAGAAGAAAGAGGTAGCAATGTGAGGACTTGACGTGGTTGTTGAGAGGCATCCAACATGGCGTTCACTAAACTCTAGAAGTTTACCTGAGTGAAGCCCATCACCTCGCTGCCTCCCCAGTGAGCGTTGTGAGACCTGGAAAAGTTAACCAGATTGCTTCAGGGAAAATCGGAGGCAGCGCTCCCCTGACTCCCTGTTCCCTGGGGCTTTTGGTCACATGGTACCATCTCACCTTGACACTTGCTGCGATCTGCAGGCACAAGAGCAGGGGGTCATGCAGCTGAACCCACAACATGTGGGAAGAAGTTCAACAGACAGGTCTGGCTTCAATAAAGGTAATAACAGAGAAGCGAACGTAAGTTAGAATGGGATCCATAATTAAATGAGTGATGCAGACAGCAAGGCTCCTTGGAATTAGGACAGCAAGAGAGCTTAAAGGGAAACCAGGCTTTGGAGACCAACTATTGCCACTCATCATCTGGGCACCTTACACTTTGCGAGTTTGGAAGGGAGTACCGTTTTTGTGTCAGGCTTGCAAATTGTGCTTGGTGACTGTCATGGGAGCTTTGGGCCCTGTCCTGGGGCTAAGAATAGCTGAGCTACTAATTAGGTTACTTGATGAGTACTGAAAAGGAACTCATCAAAACCCGAGAATTCACAACGGGACCTCCTGGCCAGACTGAGATTGGCTCGAACTCAGACCCTTGCGCTGCCCCCCGGCACCACGACCACCACTTGCTTTCTCTTACGGAAAACACTAGGATGTACTAGAGATCTCGAAATTTGAATAGTTGAGTACTGGGATTTATCGACTTCTAAATTCAAGAATTTGGGTATCAGAATAAATGCACGTACAACTCTTCAGATAAACATAGGAGTAATGACAGAGAAGTGTCACGGAAGGAGCGTCATTGGAGTGGGCCTAAGACTCGAGGGAAGGTGAAGAGAGCAAGCTGAGGGGCGTGGGGGTGGCTCAGTCGGCTAAGCATCTGCATTTGGCTCAGGTCACGATCCCGGAGTCACGGAATGGAGCCCTGCATGGGGCTCCCTGCTCAGCGGGGATCCTGCTTCTCCCTCTCCTGCTCCCCCTGCTTGTGTACTCTCTTTCTCCGTCAAATAAATAAAATCTTAAAAAATAAAAGAAAGAAAAGAAAACAGCAAGGGAGAGCACCACATCTTTTTCCTTCAAGAGTTGGTTCTTTTGTTACTGAGAGTAGGCAACGGTATTCCTTTACCAAAGCACTTGAAGGGGCACCGTTGTAATGAGTTAATGTTGGTACGGTGCAGAGTTCAGTGCCTGGTGTGTAACAGACAACAATAAATGATTGCATGTTAGTAATCCTTCTTTCTACAAGAGAACTTTGTCAATCCTTTCCCACTTCCCTCAGTGTTATTTACTCATTATTCTTCGTACTTTTAAAATACAATACAATTTTGATTTCAGAACATTTTTAGATTTAGAAAAAAAGTTGCAAAGATAGTAGAGAACATTCCCACATACCCTCCACTGTGCTTTCCCTAATGTTAATGTCTTACATTACCACAGTAAACTGGGGTGGGGGGGCTAAGAAGTTAATGTTGGGATGTTATTATTCATTCCTTGCACATTTTTAAAAATCAGCTCCATGTCCAATGTGGGGCTTGAACTCATGACCCGGAGATCAAGGGTCACATGCTCTTCCCATTGAGCCAGCCTGGCACCCCTAGAATAGATCTTTTTGAACAAAAGATTCTAACCTGCTGTGAAAACGTGATGTGTTCAGAAACTGCACTGGCAGATGGCAGTGCTCTTTTGGACATGACGCTTGCCACAGGTGACATTATGAGATTCAAATTTTTCAAAAGGGGCCCATAGAAACATCCCAGATGAGACGGCTCAATGGGGAGTCTACCAGATGGAATTTACGGGCCTCTATCCTAAACAGATGTTTTCCAGCTGGGAAAGCTGTGACAAGAACACGCACCCAAATCCTTCTAATGGACAGAGCTCTGTGCGTGCATCTGCATGCGTGTGCACGTGCACATGAACACACACACACACACACACACACACACACACACACACACCACACTCATACACAGAGCTTTTTACGAACTGAAGATATTTAGATTGCTTAAATATATCCATCACTTAAAAATTAAAATTAATTTCAGGTGTCAGTCACCACCGGCCCAACATTTATTGGAGAGACTTGGGAAAGTTGGAGATGATTTTGTATTCAACACCCTTTCGTGTCCAAGTGTAAGGAAAATCGTACCTGTTGTCTGAATCGCCCAATTTGTCAGCATCAAAACTCCACGTTAGCTGAGCTAGTCTTTGGGACTAATGAATTCATTTCAGTTCCCACCAAGTCATTTCTGGGCTATTGACTGGCTTCAAGTGGTTTAAATAGTTAACTAACTTCCATTTGCACAAAATCTTAAGAACACCAGTAAGGTGGCCTCTGACTTCTTGAGCTTTTGACATTCAGCCACCAGAGGCTGCTCTGAGACCATTATCTTGCTTTCACTCTGGGTCCAAACCCCAATAGGGGAACCTGTAAGGACTGATTTGGCTTCCATCGCTTCGAATTGTCCCCGCTCAATGCAGTTCCCCGGTGGTCTGCAGTTGGAGTAAATGATTAATTATAGCAAAGAGCAGGCACTGAAGGAAGACAAAACTACCCATTACTATTGTGCCCTCCTCTCTATTTTTATACTCTTAATCTTGTTTCTTTTAAGTAAAAGAGAATTGGCCAAGACTTTCCAACTGGCGTTCGCTAATTTTGTGTTTTTTTTTTTTCTGTTACTGTATTTTTAAAGAAGATTCCTGAAGATTTTTTGGAAAACCTTTGTTCCACAATACTTACTTCCACATGGTTTCTATTCTTCCACATTTTACCAGCATTTTATAGCTGCTTTCATGCTGTTCTCTCTGTTTTGTTTTGTTTTTTTTAAATCTTTGTCTTTCTCCCTTATTTAAGTCTTTCTCTTTATCTAACAAGTCAAAGATTAAATGAAGGAGTATCTGTAGTTAAGTAAGAAGGATTAAAAATGGTTTCGGTGCCTGTGATACGTTTTGCATTTAATCTTAGACAACTAAGCATGATTGAAATTGTTGATTGAAGAATGAAACTAGTTTCTTCATGTGAAATTGTTTTCAGTCTTTTTTGAGCAAAGGCATGATTGTGCCAGACTACGATCAACCCATGGAAAACAACTGGATTTATGTTATTGTTACATATGTCACCCTAATTAGTGTATTTCCATGAGAATAAATTACTACATAAAGATGCAAAGTTTTAAAGCCACGGAAAAATGCTAAATAGCTTCGCGGCACGCAAAGTCACCAATGTATTTCAATGCGGCAATTGTTTAATTCCAGGCTTTAAAACATTTTTCGTTTTTGCAAAATTCCATGGCTGGTTGAAAAAGGTATAATTTAGATATATGTCTTCTTAACGGTGCTTCATTTTCTAGAGATTACAGGAAGAAAAATCAATTGAACTTGCAGGAAAATGGATACCGATTTTGCTCATTTCCGTCTGTCGTCCAAGATGAACATCTCAAGGTTTCTTTTGCACTGAAAAGAAATTCTTGAGATACCGTGAAACATTCCTAAATGTTTGGCGCCATTGTATTCATAGAGTGGAACAATCATTAGAAGCACGTGGAAGGTCTTCGGAATGACGTCTGGAATGATATTTCACCTAAGTGTAATCGTAAAGGTGGCGATCCTTACCTAATAAACTCCTGGCTAGAGTCAGAGGCAGGGTGGCTTGTGTTTTCAGGTTTTCGGGCAGCATGACAGCAACATGCTGCCTTTCCTTCTGAAAAGCAGATTCCGCTTTTCAACTTGCCCCTACTCAGGGGCGAGCCAGAAGTCATTTGCCCATGAAGAAGACCTTCTTAAAGCATCGTGACTCAAGATGGCATAGATTTCCTCTCGGCTTGCATGCCTGACCACCGACTTCCCAAGCATCACGTGTGAGGGGAGCCCCAGAAGGAAAATAGACCCACTGAGGTAGCATCAGGTCGGCTTTGTGGGGGGCCGGAGCGGCCTGTCGGAACAAAGACGAGGGACGTAGGCACAGAGGATTGTCACGTGGCCCCGGGCCCTGGGAGCCTGGGAGACGCAGCGCGTGACTCATTATTGTGACTCATTATTAAACATGCCGAGGACGGACAAATTCCAGGCGAGTGAGGCATCCGCTGATTGAAGTGGTTAGGCAGGTGGGCTGGGCGATGTTGGCCTTACCGGCTTTCCCTTAAGGAACTCCCACGCCACTTCAACGGCTCCTGAGCACCCTATGCCAGGCGCGCAGAGCAGCTGCATAAAGATAAAATTGTTAGCAGTAAAGACAGGCGCTTAAATTAGTATAACCCTCAGGCCAGGTGTACCTCACTTAAATGGCACGGGCTCTAAAATACCAGCCTTCAATTAAAAAAAAAAATGTAGCCATGGCAACCTTTTTGTCAAGGGGAAGAGTCACCTGAAAAGGATACGCTTCTCTTCACAGAAGCAGGGAGGAAGAGAACCCTGTGAGTTAACCGGGGATGATAGTACTGGGATTCTGATTTAATTAGGGGCCTGATTCAGGAGGAGAAGGGGCTTTGGAGGACGTTTTTACAACTTACGGGCTTATTTTCAGCAGAATGTGTTCTCGTGCCTTCTGTATCACCAAAGACTTCTTACGTAGCAGGCTTTCATTAAATATGATGAAGTGACTCCTGAAAAGGAGATACCGTGACGTGACTCTTGGGGTTTCAGATATTTAGGAATGAAGCGTAGCCCTCCTCTTCATCCTGCCCATGGCGTGCCTGCCATTCTCTCAGAAAGATGCTTCCGTTCGCGTCCGCAGTGGCTATTGTCCTGGGATTCGGCTGCAGAGGGATCTGGGGTGGTCATTTCGTGCGCATTTGCCACCAGAAGGGACACAGGGCCATGTAAAAGCACACGGTGTTTCTGTTGCGAGGTGATCGAAACCAGCCTGTTTCCAAAGGGCTCTCTCGGGGGTGGCCTTTCCTGCCGTCCTGTTCCGGGG
>ML095717.1:5045-17910 GCA_003697995.1 Taxidea taxus jeffersonii | reverse complement strand
GGGGGGGGGGGGCACCCAGAAGCTGGGCCGGTTGGGATCGGTCGACAAACGGAGAAAAGGTAAAGGAGAACTTTAGAACTGAGGAGGCTGCCGTCTCAGCTTCTGCCATCTCTGCGGTCAGGAGTGTCAGGGAAGGGAGAACGTTTCCTCTACTCTCTTAGGTTTGTCAGCGGGGCCTGTGAATTAAACTGACAAAAGGCAGATTAACCGGATAAAAGGCCCACAAGTTTTTCATCTGTGCACAAGAGTTCAGGGAAAAGGGGCAAGATTCAAGAGAAGCAATGAGAGTCAAGGGCTTCTATGCCCTTTTTACAAAGAAAAGAAGGTTTGGGCTTCAAGGATCGCTAAAATGTGGGGAAATGACGAGGAGGTCTCCGCAGGCGCTACGCGCAGGGAAGGGGTATATTAGTATGGTCTGCTCATGCAAACCCATCTTGGTGTCGACACCCCGTCTTCTTCCATGAGAAGACTCCCTCTTCTCTCCCTCCCGGGGGGGAGCACCTTCCCCCAAGGGAAATTTATGCCCTGATTTTAGGCAGGTAAGAGGGCAGAGAACTCTTCCTGCGGCTGTTGGTTCTCAGCTGCCTTATTTTTATTTTAAGATTTTATTTTTAGGGGCGCCTGGGTGGCTCAGTGGGTTAAAGCCACTGCCTTTGGCTCGGGTCATGATCCCAGGGTCATGGGATCGAGCCCCGCACCGGGCTCTCTGCTCTGCAGACAGCCTGCTTCCTCCTCTCTCTCTCTGCCTCTCTGCCTACTTGTGATCTCTGTCTATCAAATAAATAAATAAAATCTTTTAAAAAAAAAAGATTTTATTTTTAAATATTTTTTTACAGATTTTTTTATTTGTTTATTTGACAGCGATCACAAGCAGGCAGAGAGGCAGGCAGAGAGATAGGAAGGGAAACAAGCTCCCCACTGAGCAGAGAACCCGATGCGGGGCTCAATCCCAGGACTCTGGGATCATGACCCCAGCCAAAGGCAGAAGCTCAACCCACTGAGCCACCCAGATGCCCCTAACGATTTTTATTTTTAAGTCACCTCTACACCCAACGTGGGGCTTGAACTCACAGCCCTGAGATCAAGAGCTGCGCGCTTTGCTGCCCGAGCCAGCCAGGCGCCCCAGTTCTCAGTTGCCTTTAGTGCAAAATGATCCGGATGCCAAAGTGGCATATTTGCGGGGGTTGGGTGTGCAGGGCATGTTTCTGATCTGCTTCAGGAGGCAAACACCTAAGCTTGAGTACGAGCCAGTGGCAGTCCTGGCTGGCTTCATCTGCAAGCAGGCAGTCACACCAGGCCCCGGCTCGGTTTAATGAATGGGTGTGACTGCTTTCCAATAAAACTTTATTTATGGACCCTGGGATTTGAATTTCATATACTTTCCCCATGACTTGAAATAGAACTCTTTTGGTGATTTTTTTCAACCGTTTGAAAACAGTAAGAACCGTTTTCTACCGAGCATGCAAGAACAGGTGGCGGGCAGGATTTGGCCTGAGGGCCGGAGTTTGAGAACCCCTGATAGGGAGAAGAGGTTTGAAAACCTGGGGCGCAGCCCCACCCGGGAACTCGGAACTCGTCAGAAGTGCAAATTTCCGGGGCCCCTGGGTGGCTCAGTGGGTTAAGCCGCTGCCTTCGGCTCAGGTCATGGTCTCAGAGTCCTGGCATCGGGCTCTCTGCTCTGCAGGGAGCCTGCTTCCTCCTCTGCCTCTGCCTGCCTCTCTGTCTGCCTATGCTTGCTCTCTCTCTAACAAATAAATAAAATCTTTAAAAATTTATTTATTTATTTATTTGACAGAGAGAGATCACAAGTAGGCAGAGAGGCAGGCAGAGTGAGAGGAGGAAGCAGGCTCCCTGCAGAGCAGAGAGCCCGATGCGGGGCTCGATCCCAGGACTCTGAGATCATGACCTGAGCCGAAGGCAGCGGCTTAACCCACTGAGCCACCCAGGCGTCCCAAATAAATAAAAAAAAAATTTTTTTTTAAAGTGCAAATTTCCAGGCGGCACTCCAGACCTGCCGAATCAGGTGGGGTGGGGCGGGGTAATTGTGTTTTAACAAGCCCTCCGGGGAATTGTGACACATGCTGGCCTTTGAAAGCCACTGATCTAGACCAACCCAACGTTCTCCACCTTGGGCTGCTCATTCTAATTCCCTAGGGGAACTTTAAAAAAAAAATCTCCCCACCCAGGCCCAGCCCAGATCAATTAAATCAGAGTCTCTCGGACTGTGACCCTCTCACCAACACCTTTGAATACCTTTTAAATCTCTTTTCCTGGTGATTTCAAAGGACAGACAAGTCGGCTGATGCTTTGATTGTGCAAATAAGGATACTGAAGCTCCCAGAGTGAGGGAGTTGTCTGAGACCAGCAGCAAGAGGAAATAGGCGTGGCATAGTCCATTTAAACTTTTCTAGAGGCCAGGGTGTTAACAATAGTAGGTTCGGTTGTGGAACGTATTTGCCAAAAGCTTCAGGGGTCGTGTTATCTTTTATTACTAGTGCTGATTAATTTTAAAACACGGCTGGAAACTTGCCCTAAATAAAATGAAAACTAGTTTTAGAAACTCATTAGGCCAGAGGATGTGACTGTAATGGGAAGAAATAAGGCACAGAGGCTCGGGACAGTCCCATCTGCAAGCACTTTGGGGCTGAGGCGACACTTCCGTGATCCACGTGGAGGGCAAAGGGAGAGCAACCGAATCTCACTGCCTACCCCGGGGCTACTTGCCAGCCGATCTGAGCGCTTGGTTCCCGTTCCGTATCTAGAACACACGTAAATAAGTTATAGTCTTAAATGTCACTAAGGACAGTGAGAAGCCACCATTATACACTTATGGGGGTCTTCTGACTCTTAAGGACTCCTATGCCTTGGGTGTTTTTTTGTTTTGTTTTTCTTATTTTAAGTAGGCTCCACCACTAGCGAGCCAGCGTGGGGCTCGAACTCACAATCCTGAGATCAGGAGTCTCACGCTCCGCCCACTGAGCCAGCCAGGTGCTCTGGGGTGTTTTTAAAGGGAACTTGCGAAGGCTGAATGCCTTGTTCTGATGTTCTCAGCAAAGGTGGCCCCGTATCCGTGCATGCCCCAGAAGGAAGAACACAGGCTGTGCACCCAGAACAGAGCTGGCAAAGGTGAGGCAGGGATCGAAACGGAGTCACACGATGACTACGAGTTTCACAAACGCATGAGTGACCATTGGGCATTTTCTTGTTTAAGTCGTTACCTCATCATAACACAAGCTGCAATTTTTGCGTGTTTACCCTGTGCTGTGTTCTCTGTGGCTAAGAGCATGTTTCCAGGGGCCAGTCAGCCTGAATTTGTAAACCAGGACCTGCAGCCTCCTAGCTTTACCACCTCAGCAAGTCACTCTGCCTCTCTGTGCCTCAGTTTTCACTCCTGGCGAATGGGGATACTATTAGTACCCGTTCTGGGGGAAAGGAGAATTTAACGGGCTCACAAGGGTCTGGCATTGAGTAGACCCTCCGTAAATGTTAAATAATAGTCTTTTGAAACAAATCGCTTTATTGAAATCACACTAACGTTGAAGGAGAATAAGCAGATGGGACATGTTCACACGGTTATTAAGTGACAAAGTTGATATTTGGACCGAGGCTGTTTCCGGAATAGGTGCTTCTAGCCGCGTTGCTGTGCTGCACTGAGTGGGAGTAATAAATCAAGTACTACGGGCAGTGTTTTTTTTCCCTGTGTAGTATAAACTTTCTGGCTTGGTTCACATTCATTAGCAACGTATAGATATCTATGGATCGCTAACCCTCCACGGGCTGCACGCTTTCCTAACTGTGGAACTGAATCACAGAAACATGTGCCAATGGGAAAGCCTTGGAGAAATTCTGAATGAAGAAGGAAAACCTCATTTAGGGTCCTAGAGAAATGGCCCTAGCACTCATGTCCCGCCCTGCAGCAGTGACCTCTTTCTGCACGAGGAATACCCCATCGATAGGCACCCACGTGGGATTTTTTTTTTCCTCCTGTCTAGAAATGATCAAATGAACACAGCCCGAATTTGGAGAGCCATCGAAGGTAACGAAAAATCACTAAAGTGCTTCACTGGGTTTTCAAAGGTAACGGTGAACTGCGGACTTACCTTGGAGGGGCTGTGTGACATGCTTTGGGAGGCGGACTGAGGTCGGAGATTTCAGAACCAACCAAAGCAAGCCGCGGATCCCCAGCACTCCTGTATGCGGCACTGCGGGTGAGGGAGCCCTGTGGCGCCTCTTCCCAAAGGAGAGCGGCACCAGCGACCAGGGTGACAGCACCACGTGCCGGAAGGAGCACGAGTGTCGGAGTCAGAGAGATGGGTCTTTCATACACACCAGAAACTCGCTCCGTCTTGAAGAGGGCCTGACGCATACGGGGTCCACGAGAGACCCGCGATTCCTTTCACCTCTCGTTCCCCGTAGCACAAATACTCGCGCATCGCTAGTGCAGATGTCCCCTCCTCGGTATAAGCTTTCACTCTGTTAGACCTCTTAGAGCAGAGTGTATCAGCTGGTTTTGAATGCCTTTAATTGCATGAGATTAATTTGCCCATAGATGACCATAACGAAATTACCTTATCCCCCCCCAACAGAGATCATTTAGGAGAAATATTCTGATACGACACAGATAAAGCTCCACAGAAGGGCACAGTTATCCTGTTCATTGTGTGATGTTCTTTAAATCGCTCACGTTAAAATTATTTTAAGTGGTGGCACCGTTTGTGAAATAGACAAGCAATGGAAGCTCTTCCTTTTGGAAATTATTAAATTGAAGGAGAAATAAAATGGAGCTTCATTTGAATGCAGTTCCTGAGACATTTCAAAAAGCTCTTTAGTGAAAATGGAGAAAGGCAAGGCACTGCTACTCAATGTTTGCATTTTTTCCCTTGCCTCCACTCGAGGCATTTACCTTGCATCTCGTATCAGGGGAGTAGTAGAGGAAAGCCTATCTCAGTCTGCGCGAATTTTCCTAAGTGGTTCCCAGCAGAGGAAGAACTCATCATGAGCCACCTAGTTATAAGGAAATAAGGGCAACTATTCTTTTTTTGGCTATGAAAAGGGAGTTAAAAACAACAACAACAACAACAACAACAACAACAAAAAACCAAACCAGCCCGATCGGTGTCTAGCAAAGGAAAAAGGCATGGAAGCCATGGTTCTGGCTCATCGTGAGTTTTTCCTCTGCTGGGAACCACTTACTGAGTCATGCCAATCAGCGGAAAAAAATACAGCCATTTCAGCAGTCTTTCTCTGCATCTAAGAAGTGTCAATCTAAAGGATAAAGCATTGTCTTTTTACAAGCAAGGAGCGCAAATCCTGTTCAAAGCTTCTTTTGATTAAAATTTCTATTCACCTTCTGTCCATGTGATTATCAATGAACCAGCCTGATTTGCTTGTTTCTAACATATAAAAACTGAGATCTGGGTCACAAAAGTAAATGTCTTTTTAATCTCTAAGGCTAATTTAAAAATCAGCTTTGAGCATTAAAATATTAAAGGTTTGAGAGACTAACTCTTTTCTTATATAAGAAAAATAAGGGAGGGGACAGAATAAGGATAAGAAGTAAAGTGGTAATAAAATAAAGAAGCATGGCCAGTTATTCCTAGCCATACTTAAACCCAATTTTAAAAAATGAATTTAAATTAAGAATGATGCCAATTAGGAATAAAAAGAAAAAATTTTTTAGTCTAATGATTTATTAGGACATCCAGGTTGTAGGATTTTGATTCCTGGAGATATAAAAGAATGTTTGTCTAAAACAGTTTGGATCAGGGCTGTCTCATATATGTATTTGCCACTACCCATGGCAAATCAGTCATAAACTCGGAGAAAAGTAAATCCATGGCGGGGCGGGGGTGGGGGGCGCTTGGGTGGCTCAGTTGGTTAAGCAGCTGCCTTCGGCTTAGGTCATGATCCCGGAGTCCTGGGATCGAGTCCCACATCGGGCTCCCAACTCCATGGGAAGTCTGCGTCTCCCTCTGACCTTCCCTCTCATGCTGTCTCACTCTCTCTCTCTCTCAAATAAATAAATAAAATCTTTAAAAAAAAAATCCAGGGGCGCCTGGGTGGCTCAGTGGGTTAAGCCTCTGCCTTCGGCTCGGGTCATGATCCCAGGGTCCTGGGATCGAGCCCCGCATTGGGCTCCTTGCTCAAATGGGAGCCTGCTTCCCCCTCTCCCTTTGCCTCTCTGCCTACTTGTGATCTCTATCTCACTGTCCAATAAATAAATAAAATCTTTTAAAAAAATCCATGGCGGGGGAAAGAGGAAATGCCAATCAGATCACATGTGTGTGACGTGGTGACATTGCCCTTGAGATTCAGCTGGGGCCATCAGGCATGTAACTTCTTGAATGCTCTACCCTGACTCTTTGGTTAGCTATGAGCCAGATAATCATAACATACTGCTAATACAGGAAGTGAGTTTAAGGACAAGAAATTGGTTTCATCGCCAGTGTGTATCTTTTTGTTTATTTTTAATTATTTTTAATTTTTATCGAAGTAATATATCTTCAAAGTACAAATATACTAAAGACTTGTAATAAAAACAGCCATCCCCGTCCATTCTGGGAGCAATCCCTTTTGACTTGTAAATATTTCCTCTGGTATGGACTTTGATATTTCCCAGAATATGCTTTTATTGCTCTTTCTTGGCCTATGAATTTTAGACCTTATCTTTCATATCCTGTATAGGATCAGGAAGAAATGACCTTCCTCGCACCACCCTCCCCATCCCACCCCACATCCTCCCAATAAAACTGTGTCAGTTAGGAACTGTGTTCATCCATGAACACAAACTCTGAAACACGGGCTCCCACGAAGTAGTGATTTATTTTTCTCACCGAACATGAAGTTCAGGGCTCCTGCTGAGACTCTAAGATGTCCTCCGGAATCCAGTGTCCTCTGTTCTTTCCTGTTCGCCAGCTTGACCACGCATCCCGTCCCTCTTGTGGTGACACAGAGGCCCCAGTCCCTCAGATACTGCATCTGTACTCCTGCTGGGGAAACTGGGAAGGCCGAAGGGCAAACTGTGTGTCTCCTCAAAGAGCTTTCCCAGCAGATCGCCACAGCAGCTTCTATTAAATTTCCATCGGCCATACAGTGTCCCATCACCATCCACACTTGCCAGGGAGACTGGGGGATGTCCTTCAGCTGGCCACATTTCTGCCACCAAATACACTGAAGTTCTGTTGGAAAGAAACAAGGGGAAGGTGGATACTGGATTGGCTCCCAGTTGTCTCTGCCGCAAGATCTAGATCAGAGATTGCTGCCGATTGAAGGAGCGTCCTAGGACTGGGCTTCTTTTCATGTGCACTCCTTCCCTTTCTGGAATGAATAATAGTGTCCCCTTTTGCTTATATCCATGTGCACCTGTTCATGCTCAGTTGCGATCTCTCAGTATCATTTCTCCCCCGGAGACCTCTGTCCAGGAGTTGTCCATCTTCCTGCTCCAGCTTGGATGGAGGCCTTTTTAGAACTATAACACCCATCATCTTTGCTTCTCTTCATGTTGGCTTCTCTGTTTTCTTAGTCCCATTGGCTTATTTTCCTCTGTTTAATTCCCTCCTTTTGCTAAAACACATCTTTGAGTGGATTCCAAAGAAAGAGTAGAAGGGATGCAAAAGTTCTGAGTCTTTCTATGGAAAAAAATTGCATTTTATCCTGACATTTGATGAATAGTACGACTTGGTATAGAATCGTCAGTTAGAAATCCTTTTATCCCAAAGTTTTGTAGCTCCTACCTTCTAGTGTTGCAGTTGAGAAGCACATAATAAATCTATTAGCAAAATTTCATTATTTATAGAGAAGAGAGCCTTCTGTGGATGGCGGTTTTGAAATTATTGTTATTATTAGTTGCAACAATTCAGTAAACATTTATGGACTGATTGATTACATATTGTGTGCTTTTATATTAACAAGTCCATTGGCTAAGCTACAGTACCCATTATTCACTCAAACTCTAATCTAGGGGAGCTGTGAAGGCGTTTGTAGATGTGGTTAACAACTATAACCTTTAAGCAAAGTAGACTATCTTTGAGAATGTGGGTGGGCTTCATTCAATCAGTTGAAGGCCTTAAGAGCAAAACCGAGGTTTCCCTGAGGATGAAGAAATTTTCCCTCGGAACTACAGGATGAGCTCCTGCCAGCCTGCCCCAGAGATGTCAGACTTAACCTGTCCTCAAAATCATCTAAGCCAAGTCCTTGAAATAAATCTCAAGATATATGTTATATATCCTACTGGTTCTATTTTTCTGGAGAACCCTGACTGATACAGGCCTCATCGACCTCAGAATCTAGGAAAGGGGTTAATAAGATAAGTAAAAAATATATTATCACAATTATTTTCTTCTTGCAAATTTAAGCACGAAATTGTAGCAAAGAAAGTAGATGACTTGGAAATTGAAAAATTACTTTAGGGAAGTAGGATATTATTGTGTTGACATGAAGCAGAAGATTTAACTGGGAGTGCAGAGAATATTTGACAGCAGGAGGAATATATAAAAATCATCGCCATGTTCATGCATAAACCTTTACCAGATTACTAAGAGGAAGATAAAGAAGGATCAGCCATATTTAATCCATCAACAAAAACTAGGAAATGTAAAAATATTTCACCTCTAAAAGCAGATAATTATTAAATAGTTAAGTTAGGATTAAAATTTTAAATAGCATGATTTGTTTTAACTTCTTAATTTTCCAGTGAGGAGATATCAAGTTCAATGTATTGAAAACCTTGGCTGGTGACCAGTTAGTTAGCTCTGTTCTGTCTGCAAGTCTGCCCTTAGGGTACATTTTCCAAAACCATTTCTCACGGTGTGTCTATTCCTTCCGTTTTTGTATTCACAGATTTCTTTCCTTCTTTCCAGAATCTTGTCATCCAAAACACTAAGACATCAAGAGTTATAAAAAAACTTTCCCGCTCCTGATTTTATCTGTCTTGGTCCACCAGGTTGCTAACACAAAGCACCGCAGACTAGGGGACTTATAAACAACAGAAATTTATTTCTCACGTTCTAGAGGCTGGAAGTCCCAGATCAAGGTGTGGGCATGTTGGGTGGAAAGTAAGAGCCCACTTCCTGCTACAGACAGCTGTCTCCTTGCTGTGTCCTCCGGAGGCAAAGGGGGAGATAGCTCTCTGCGATCTCTTTTACAAGGGACTAGCGTCATTCATGACTCTCCACCTTCATGACCTAATCGCCTTCCAAAGATAGCCCCCCACCTCCTAATACCATCACAATACGGTTAGGATTTCAGCATATGCATTTTGGGGCAGCACATTCAGTCCATAATTTGCCCAACCGTCCCCTGAAAATTGGGGTTAAAGATGTCAGTTGGCTTACTTGGAGTCCATCACTGAGCTTACCAGCCACATCGACATCCACATGGCATCTATGACCTGTGCTTCTGGTATACCATGTTGCCTCCATCAACCAACTCAAAAAAACTGGCTTAAGGAGTACCTTCACCCACTGAGTAGAGACTTGTTGCTTTTTTGTGACCTCCTGTAAGAATTATAGGTGGGGTTTTCTTTTCTTTTTTTTTTTTTTTTAAACTGGGCCTTGCATTGTTGTCGATGTGAACTACCTTCCCTCATTACCTCAAATACAGTGTTCCTCAGATTGTCCCCAGCCGCCGTAAGTATAAGGCAACCAGGTTTCTGGAACTTCTGCAGGAGAGAAAATGCTGTCTTTTTACAGACCCCAGAGACTGCACTTGCACCAAGCACACTTCCCAGGTGGCTGACTGGCCAATTTCAGCTTGGTTTTCATTGACTTTTAATGACGTGTCCTGACCCATATTTCAATAAACTCTACGAAGTTACTGATAGCCAACCATGATTTACTTACACAAATGCTAATCCCATAGGCTTTGACCTTAACAGAACACAGAACGAGGCGGCCCAGGTCCTGCTAGCTCTCCTGTGAGGAGGCATGCTCATGGCTGGCCATGTCCAGTAGGGCCTGCCCGGGGCCACCTGCCCAGGCTCCTATGTGACATTTACTGTGTAGGTCTATTTATACCCAAACCTGCACATGACCACAGAGGACTGTTGTCTAGACTACTTTTTTTTTTCTTTTTCTTTCTTTCTTCCTTTCTTTCTTTTTCTTTTTTTCCTTTGGTCTAGGCTACTTTTTTATGGAATATCCGTCAACACCACAACATTGCTTCAGCTGTCATTTGCACACACTGTTTCTGTGCTTGTGTCACTTTACTTGCTTATGCTGTTCCCAATAAGTGGATCTAATGCTCACTTAGGGACAACCCCCAAGGGGCCATTTATTTCATTAGAAGCTTTAAAAATTATACAAAAAAAGTCTTAAAAATTGTATTTGTTTATTTGTAAGTGAAAAAGACTTCATTTTTTTTACACTATCCACTTTCTGTAGGTGTTTCTGGACACTTCTGGAAGCAGCACATTTTACAACAAAAAGCTGAGTTATACTGATCTCAAACACTTGCTTCCTGGTACGGCAATCTATAACAAGAAGATCTTGAGTTATTTACCTTGCCTCACTGATCTCATCTGTTCCTCTTAGCATGACAGTGGTGATGTCTACTTTCTGGTATTTTGATGGAGGGTAAATGGCGCACATTTGTGAAGAACCTGGCAATATGCTTGGCTCACAGTAGGCACTCATAAGTGCTGTTTGTTAATGATATCACCGTTAGCGTTCCTGGCTTAGTGCACAATGAGAAGATGGTAGAGATGACCATCACCAATTACTGTCTTTCTTCCCAGTGGAAATGCCCTCCCATTGACTTCCCGAGGGTTATTGTATATATTCCTCCTGGAGATCTTTGGAATCTATAGCCAATAGAATATATCCTATTCTATAGGATAGAATGTGCAAGTATGTGGCGGCAAAAGGGTGGGTGGGAGGCCTTCATACAAAAACATAAAAAACATGGCGTCCCAGAAATACGTCCATGAAGCTGAGGTTCTGTTTCAGAAGGCTGGCCTCTAGACTTTCACTCTGGTCTGTTTATGGCGCTCAGATGTGGGAGTGGTAGGACGGAGGATGGCATTGTGCGTTTTGTTTTCATAAACACAGAATAGATATGACGTTATGGTAAAACGGTAACTGTCAGAGTTTCTACGAGCGTCTTTTCCCTTCCTTGCTGTAGCAGTGGCGACAGGCAGATGAGGGCCTGTGTCTCGGGGAAGCTGCCCATTGCATCGCGTTCTCTCCCGGCGCACACTGGTTGACCACCTACTGCATGGCAGGTACAGTGCGAGTGGCTGGGGTTGCGAAGATGAATGGAAAGCCATTCTTGCCCTTGAGAGTGTTGAGAGTCTAATAGGAGAGAGAGACTCAAGAGGATGACAGTATCCCATGAAAGTGACCATCGTGGTTTGCTCAAGCCGGTGTTTATCATCTCCTGATTCGGCACCGCTCTTTTCCAACTCTGTGTTCAGTGTCCTCATGGTGGGAAAGGAGGGAGTATTTACAGCATGGAAATTGACAAAGTCTACTACAAATCTTGGCTTTTTTTTCCCTGCAGGTTGGTTGTTAAACATTTACCAGCACACCACCGGGTGTCTATGAACGGCTTTATGAGCATAGAGAAGGGAAAGGATTAATTTGTCTTGGGCATTGGGGAAAGCACAGAAGAGGGGTGACATTTGACCTTGGAGGATGGTAGGGGAGTGAGCTAAAAGTGACGAGAGATGGATGGAACTCAGAAAAGGCGAGAGGAGATCCCAGCTCATGTTTACCTTTGAGATGATGGTCACAGAAGGCAAAGGCAGTTGTGAGAAGCTTCTGTTGAGGGTGAGAAATGAGATGAGATGCACCTTGGGATTTAACCCGACTGATACCGAATGGCAGCAGCTCTGGGTAGCTCCCTGGGTCCTGGGGCTGTGGGCACACCTAGGGCAGGAATAGGTGCAGTGTATCTCCAAGTGAATCAGAGTCCTTTGATGGGGGCGAGGGGACACACAATAATGCGGATTCCCAGGCTCCTCCTCAAACCAATAGATCTGATTCTCTTGGACAAGGAGCAGGGGCTTTGGGATTTGCAGTTTTTAATGGTCTCCCCAGAAGCTTCCTTGCACCCTGTAGCTGGAGAACCAATATGGCTGGTATATCCACGGTTCTCAATCTGGCGTGATTTTACCCACCCCGCCCCCAGAGGACATTTGGTAATTGGTTATTATGGATTGTCATGGCTGTGAGAATGCCACCGGCATCTCATGGGCCTAGACCGGCTGCTCAGCCTCCCACAATGTCGACATAGCACCCTCCGTGGAGAATGATCTGACCCCCAAATGGCAATAGTGCTGAGGTCGGTCTAGTTCCCAAGGAAGGGCTCTGAAATAAGTACAAGTCCGCTTGTGTCCCCAGGTGGGCCCTTTGCCTACTAAGGTGGGGGGCCTGGGTGTGTATGGACTTCTGGGTCGAGATATTGGGCTGCTGAGTTTTCAGAGAACTGGGCAGAGTTCCTACCTACTGAGCCCGTGTAAATGACACTCTAGGAACTGCACATTCATGATCTGCTGACATGTTATTTTTGCCCCTGATACAGGAATTTTAAAAATTAGTCTCACAAAATTGTGGCCCCTTCTTTGGGAAAGAAAATATACCACTGGTGCTACACAAAGTGCTCATTGCTGGCCTTGTGCTTTTCTGAAATCCAAAGGTAGATTTGCATTGAAATCACACTGGTTAAGAGCTGAATGAAGTTACTGTTTACGTGGAGTTAAGAAAGCTGACTTTGGGAATTCTTTTTAAGTCTGGGTTTCAGTTTAGAAGACGCCAGCTAGCTTTCCTCCCATCCTACTGAGATAACGGCCAGCGGGTCCCTGCTAGTAAGTTCCCCAGATCAGCTCTGCTGCTATGGTGAGCCGTAGGGAGAGGTAGATACTTACCTT